>WBMY01000029.1:248951-299395 GCA_013397315.1 Donacobius atricapilla | reverse complement strand
GCCGCGCTGACGGCGGGGCCCCAGCGCCCTCTCGCGGCGGCTCCGCGCCTCGCACCGCCCTGCGCCTGCCCCCGGCGGCTTCGCAGCTGGAAAAACCCGCCGCTGGAAAAACCCACCGCTGCGGCGGCAGCAGGAGAGGCTACAGTGCTTCATCCGGCGTGAGAGGTGCTGCTTAAATACACCGCTGATTCCGCTTGTACTTGGCTTTAGAATCGTGCCTGGGTGTTTGGTTTTGTCTTTTCAGGAGCAAAGCGTTTTGTTGAATAGAAGAAGGAGTAATGCGAATGAGCACTTACGCTGACCGATTCATCTGTGCTGTGCCAGGGAAGGCAGGTAAATAAGCAGCTTATTCATTTCAAAGCACACGGCTCTGTTGTTGCCCAGAGTGCTGCTGGCAATTACCCGTGTGCCCCGAGTGTCCCACATACATTACTGCTTAGCTCTTTAAAGGCTTCAAAGCAGGGTGGCCTCATCCAAACTGTCTGCTGGTTCCAGCTTCAAAATTGTGCAAAAGAATTACTCCACAGATGTCTAGGTAACTTGAGTTAAATCCGTAGCATGAGTTTTTCTTGTAACTGAGCAGTAGGCGTATACCTGCAAGCACCCAGTTAAGGTCTGAACCATAACCGCTTAATTTTCAAATGAAGTCTCACGTCTCTAGTCTTCCACACTGTTGCACTGAAGGCGTAGTGCCTGATGTTTCATCTCTCACCTTGCAAGACAGACTTCAGCAAGGGCTATGTAACTCCTTGACCAAGGGTTTCAAATGCTTTATAAGTCGTTTTTTCCAGAAGCTTTATGTCAGGAGACTCAGCCCTGTGACCAGCTCAGGCTGAGATCACACTAATTTCTCTGTTCTGGGGTACACTCCAGCAACAGCCTCTATAGGGAACATCTATGTCACTGTGGTTATTACACATCTGTACTTAGCTAATGTATCCAGCTCACATATTTTACAGCTGAACTTTAACTTATGTTGTAGCTTTTATATTTTCTGCATGAATTTGCATGATATGCTGAACTATAGTTCTTTAGGCAAGCTGAATTTTCACTTCTAGTTATCCCAAAATGTGCACTCTCTAAGCACAGCATTAGTTCTGCTGCCCCACATACACCTGTATGATTGATGAAGAAAGCATGAAGTAGAAGAAAGAAGACACAGCTTGTTTGCTTTTATTGCTTGTGCTGAATGGTTCTGAGATTAAAACTCAGATTTTGTTTTGTTTTTATTTAATCCAAGTGGTATATTTTGTTGAGAAGACAATTCCTGTCAATTACTGGAGATTGTTTCCAGATCACATTTCCCCCCTGTTCTTCTTGCTAAGCAGATTTTCTAAAGGGCATGTCTGTAACTCAGATAATTTGTGTTCAAGCATAAATCTGTACTAAAAGCATGTAAGCTCAGTGGGGAAGACAATCTTTCTCCTTTTTGTCAATAAGAGGGCAAATAAGTACATAGCCTGCTGTGGCATGACATGCTGAGGGAGCCATGTGTCCTCTAGTGGCACACAGAGTCCTGCATGCTGGCTTGTAACACTGGCATCAGGCACCCTGCAGTCCTCATGCAGGCAAAGCTTCTCGGCAGAGTGAGGGAGGCAAGAGGCAGTGAAACATGAGCAGTGCACAGGCTAGTGTGGAAAAGTAGATGTGAGAGAACAGGCAGAAATAGGAAGTATCTGTCTCTCTAAGATAAGAATTTCTGGCGCATTTAGGAACCAGACCACTTGCTGTGTGTCAGTGCAGGTCCCCTGCTTTCCAGCGTGCCTGGAGAAAAGCAGAGTTTAACTCTCAGAGCCCCTTGGGATCAGTGCCTTCAGCAGACAAGCCAGACTGATCTACCTAGAAACTGGCATGCCAAGGCACAGCAGGAGAAGGTGAAATCACCTGTGTATTTTCATACAGAGGTTTATGCTAGGTACAGTGCACATGAAAGCACACCATCCCAAAAAAGAAATGCTTTAATGGCTAAAGAGATGTATGGGATCCACTGGCATTGCTCTTTCAGGGAATAAGAGAGGCCAATCAGAAGCTGTTGGTTTTAATTTTTTCCAGTTCTTATAGCAAGACTATAAAATTCATACTTTATTAGGACTCAGGAAATATGGCTTGGCAGAGTAAAATTATACCACTACGGTAAATTAAGGTGGCCTTTTGTCTCCAGCTGAGTTCAAATTAAATAAAAACAAGTTCCTCATGCTCTAGCTAGAATTTTTTAGACCTACAACCCCTCATCTCCGTTGAAGAACCCTTCTGTAGCTGTATGAAACAAATGAGTTGACCACATAACTATTACGGATACTAATCATGTTACATATCTACATCACCAATAATGCCTTTGGAAACAGTTCTCTCTGCAGAGAGACCAAACTTATCACCCTCTGGTTCCCTTTGTTCTCAATTTTTACTGACTGCAGACATCTTGCAGTCTTTGTCTACCAGGAAAAATGAGACAGAGTAAAAATTGCTTGTCCAATGCCAACAAGATAGCAGGGAATTCAGTCTCTCTACCTGGAGTTCAAGATAATATCCGTAACAGTGGGAAGTTCTTTATCTTTAGACTCTCCAGTGGATGTACTTCCACTACTTTAAGGATGGTCAGACACTGGAAAAGGCTGCCCACAGAGGCTGTGAAGTCTCCATCCTTGGGCATATTGAAAACCCAAATGGACACAGTCCTGAGCAACCTGCTGTAGTTGATCCTGCTCTAAGCAGGGCAGGGTGGAGTAGATAACCCCTCATCACCTCATCCATTCTTTGATTCTGCAATTCATTTATTTGCGATGCCTCAGCAGATCTGAAAAGTGATGTTTGGAGGGTCTCTCTGGCAGGTCTACTCCTGTTTCACACTGCAGCACTGTCAGCTCACATTCCACCAGGGAGTTTGGCACACTCAGTTCTGAAGTGCTGGCACAGGATGAGTCTTTTGCAATAGGAACAAGGAAACTTCTGAAGTAAACATCGTTACTTGTTAATGATTTGTGTAATTTCCACTTTATTGCCAGTAAAGTCGATTTCTTTAAAAAACAATGATGTCATATAGTTCTCCATGCATGTTGATTTGCTATGTTAAGATACATTAACATATTCCTTTAATTACTGTGGTCTTCATGGTTGTTTTTGAATTGTGGTGGTCAGTTCTCCCTGCATGGGAACTTGTGACCTGAGGAAGCTGAGGTAGCAACAATATTAGAAGAAACTGATCTAAGAGAATGAAGCTGATGGTGGAAATTACCATCCTGTAAGTCTAGCAAACTTCTACTTCATATAAATTAACAATGACTCTATGAAGATTGAGAACACTTTCTTAATTCCCTTGTGATAACTGATCTATGAGCAACAGCAGCATGGGTGCACACAGAAGAGCTATTGCCATCGTATAATTCCACTAACAGATCATGGCAGGGAAAATGTCAATAAAACCAATTTGGAAAGTTGTTTGCTACAGTGTTTTACATTCCATCTCACTCTCAAAATTAAGTCATTCAATCTAAAAGAATTAAATCCGATATGGACTGAACACTGACCATAAACAATATCTGAGATGATAAAACAGAAATATAGGGTACTGCAGGAGTCTTGGTTACATCCAGATTTGGCTTATACCTTACTTTTTTGATTTATAATATTAGGCAAGAAGAAGGTAGTCACAACTTCAGAAGATTCTGATATCAGAGAAATTAAAAGAGGGAAAAAATAGGGAAGAAAGGTAAGACAGGAGTATGGAGAGAAAAAAGGAGATAAGGGAAATTCCAAACTAATGGAATTTCTCTCCTCATTCAACCCTTCACAAAAGCTTAAAAAGAAAAACAAAACGTGTCCTGGGAATGTGTCATTTTGTACTTCATCTTTTTTTTGATGGCTGCTTTTAGGAATGGCTGCTTTTAGGAGAAAGTAGCTGGGGATCACCCCCATGGTAAAAGATGCTTCATCTTTGCTCTGTGCCATGAACACCTTCCCAAGTCCTATGAGCCAGTGCTGACACTACTGACACAGAGATAGATGGGGAAGAAATGAAACTTATTCTCTTGGATGTGTCGGGGAGGGACAAAGTCGGCTACTGAGATCTCTGCTCAGTGTTCCACAAGGATGTAGACATCTATGGATGTTAATTTAATGTGCTTCCTCATGGACAGGACTGGCTTACAGCAAAACATCCTTGATTTTTGGGTTCCAGAAATCGAACTGCTGTGTCTCACAGTACCTATTATTCCAGTGGCTGCTGTCACTCTAGGACAGCTGCCAAGACAGAACTAAGGTATTAAGAAGAAACTACTCCAGGCAATGAGACAACACTACAGGAGGAAAAGCTTAGGCTGCCAGCATTGTGGCATATGCTTGCCTGGGCTGTTCTGCCAAAACAAAAGAAGGTGATGATAGAGGCCTGGAGATCATTAACCAAGTGCATTACATAAGGAAAGGAGGAGAAAAAAACACTATAGGCACTGCCAAATTTTGTGAGAAGTAAACATTTTATTATTTTGTGGTTGGATTTCATCATGTGGAAAGGTAAGCAAATATCTTTGTTACTGTTCTGTTTGTGCTATAAAGGCTGCTTATATGTAATAGGAGGAAAACATCCCTGATCTGCAAAGCATCACACTTGAAAGTTGGATTTATTTCCTTCTCCACCTACAATACAGGCTGAAGAGAAAAGTTCTAGGTTTGAGATGTGGAACCAGTCTTGAGAAATGGAAATGACCAAGCTACCATTCTCCATGGAGGTTTTTTGGTCAAGGGAGTTATGCAGAGACTAGTACAGAAACATAAACCAGCACTACTGGGACAAGCACAAGAACACGTGTTTTAGTGAATCTAATCCCAGGTTCCTGGTAGTAAGACTCAGTGACAAACAGCTGTGCTGACAAAGTTTCCTTCCATACACTTCCTTGAAGGGCATCCTTAGGGAAAGGTGTCACCACACAAGTATCCAATAGAATGCTGTGCTAATAGCAGCAGGTTTCTGACTGGCAGAGCAGGTCTGACTTTCTCTAGGATTCATCTGTAGATCTGGCCCAGGCTTGCTTCCATATATGCATCAGGAATGCAATGTATAGCATAGAAGTTAAATAGAGCCAGTGCTATCTCCGCCTCTTCTTCAGGCACAGGTGAATAAACTGGGGTAAACCAGCCTGGATCTGGGGTTGGATAGTCCAGTCCATGATTGAATTCCTACCTTAAGAGTAGAGAAGAAGACTAGATTTCAAATTCTACACCTCCTTTTTCTTATAATCTGAATGTATGTTAAATTTTTCTGTCTTTCCGTAGCACTTGCAGGCAGAGGACATAAAGAAGAGGAAATGTCAGCAACCATGCTGTCAAAATTGCAAGTCATAAACAATCTAGAAAGAGATTGAGACACATTGTCAACCTAAGAAGAGCATCCCAGAGAGGCACAGAGATGGACCAAAATGGAAATCTTTGGGGTGCAACTCCACATTTCTCCCTTCTGAGAGGCACTGAGTCCTGGCAGCCCAAAGAACTGAGTTATGAACTGAGATTAAAGGCACAAGGCTGGAAGCAGGTAAGTAATGTGACTGCCGGGTTTGAAGACACATGCTGAAACACAGAAATGGACTGAGAAATATTCTAAGGTAAACCCCTTCTGATCCTGAAGAAAAGGTACAGCGCTAATTGAGCATAACTGTCATGAACTAGGAGAACATGGAAGTCTGTCACTTTGTTTTGCTGACTTCCTCAGTGCTGGTGTCATCACTCTGGCAGCCTGGTTAAAGTTTCCCAGGAGGAAACAAAATGAGAACAAAGACAAATTTCTAAACTAATTATGCACCTGGAGCTGTACACTTTGCAAATGAGCTTTTCCAGGTGAGAGATCTAGCAAAATACACACTTAAGGTTTTTTACTTACCCACTCTTCCCACCATGATTTGTCTATTGATGATATCATGGGTAGAAATGTTGGAGCTGGCCAAGTATTCAGTGTTGGATGGATTGCTGCTTTCCCCTAATATCACTTTTTGGGAGCAGTTTGAAGACCACAATCACACTGTGCCAGAACAACAAATGCTTCTAGGATGACATTTCCAAAAGTACCTTTCTTCCAAGAATCTCTGAGTGGTTTTCAACATGAATTACCAGCCCATCTCCTGGTGATAAGTAGGTGTTATTTCCATCTTCAAACTGAGAAACTTAAACTGCTGCCTAAAGTAACTGTGAATCATCTACTTGGAGCTTTTGTTGTTGTTGTTGTTTTCCATGCTCTTTCCCTTTTGTCTCCTGGGCCATTCTTAACCTCAATTTCCTCTCCCCTCTGTCTATAATAATCCCCTCGAAGCAACCTGATATTGTACTCAAACTTTAAAACTCTTCCTGCCATGCAACTTGGGTGTGCATGTGTACTGTGCATAAGTGCTCTCCTGATTCAGGGAGTAGCATTAATAGAGCCTTTCAAAGAGTTGTATTTATGTAGATAGGTTTAAATTGTTACTTCCATCCTGTATCTGCATGTGTGGGTGGGGAGGATTAGTCTGCAGATAAGTTAAAGAGCACAGGTGTCTCAGGTGCCTCTGATGTGGAGCACTGAACTGGAGAGAGGCAGTTTTGCAAAGATTCTAAGCACTTACTGCTCCCCCTACTTGGAAAGTTCAGACCACTTGGGTGAATCAGAGCTCACACTACCTGCTGCTTAATAGGACACTAGGCAGTCTGTTTTCGGTCTAAATAAACAAGTGCTTTCCTCCAGAAAGGTGTTTTGTTCGAGGTAAGTGTAACTGGTTTCACTCCAAGTATTCACTGTACATACCTCTGAATTAAACTGATGTTACGCCGATCTTAGTGTCTGTTTCTTAACGTTAACCTTTTTATTGTTTTTTTAAATGGGAAATAGAAAGTTGACAATCTATTTCCACTGTATACTCCTCTGCAACTGGAAAAGAGAAACTCAGGGGAGGTTTTTCATCATCTTTTCTTAACCTGTATAAATTCACTTTTTTTGCCACTTCTATCCAAAAATCAATGATCTCCCTCTGTATCTGTCTCAGAGTACTTTTTCAAAAGATGTTTGCTATGTGGCTAAGAAATTGATTTGGCTGGAGTCCCTGTTTTAGGGCATCTGTCTCCCAAGAGAAATAGAGGCTGGATAGTTTCCTGTTCTGTATTTGAGCATTGTTCTGTGATCCAGAAAGCAGTCAGTGTATTATTCTAAGGCACCTGTATCTGGGGTTGCTTCTCTATTCTACCTCAGGCCATGTCTGTGTGGCTCTACAGAAGAGGCTGTGCACATCTGCACTGCCAAGTAGCTGGAAAGAAGCAATGCCCCATGGCAGCACAGAGCTCGAGGGGTGCTAGTTCACCTTTCCCACTTAGGAATGTGTCCCCAGGATCCTCTGCAGACTCCAGTGCAGGTACAGCTGCCAGGTGACATTGGGCTCCTACCTGCAGGCCTGCTGGCATGGCTATTGGGCTCACTCATGTGAAGAGATCAGACATTACCTGTGGGAGAACTCAGACATTAGCTGTGGAAGAGCTCAGATATTAGCCATTGAAGGGCTAGAAAGTCTGTAGGAGACTGATACTTGGAAAGTGATACGTGCCCCTCTTAAGCTTGGAATTAAAATTAATAGTGATGAATACAGAAGCAAACTGCCAGCGGTCAATACCAGGCTCAGCTTGAGCCAAAGTGCTCTCCTCTAATGTAAGTCATGCTGTCAGTGTTGGAGGGGAAAGGAGAAGAAAGAGAGGGAGAGGAAACCGCTTTATAACCTTTTTTTTTTCCTTTACTTTCATGTATTTAAATATTAAACATGAGTATTTATTAAGGAAAATAAAAAACAAAGGAAAGAAGTACTATGGAACAGAAGATGGAAATTAAATGAAGTTCATATATCATTCGACAGGGCCATTTCTAAGATAAAATACACTATTTGCTCCCCATCACCACAGTTGTCCAATTGAAACAGCAGGGGAATTCATACTATATTAGGTGAATATGATGTTATATGGTACAATTTGGGGTTTCAGCAAAGCAAATATGCAAATAAATTATATTGATGTATTCAGTAGAAATAAGAATAAATAAATAAATAAATAAAGTCAGTACATAACAATAAGAAAGCAGTATGTGAGAGCAATTTTCCATTTTCATTGCAAATATCGTTTATACATTCCATGAAATAGTGTTGTAGTAGCCTACATGCTTAAGAATGTCATCAAGGCAAGGTTTGCAGGCAAGCTGACTTTGTTGGGAAAAAAACAGACAAACTCTTGGACACTCATGTCTTCAAACACCTCCTCCATATCCCATTTGATAAAGGACCTGACTTTCCCCCATAGAGTTCTACAGACCATGATAAGCCACAAAAGCCATGACAATCTAGAATGTGTTTTGTACAGAGATATAGGAGGAACATATAGGCTTCAGAGACATCTACAAAGTGATGCATCAGCAGTGCTTTAGCAAAACCCCCCCACTACAGCACCCAGCACAGGGCTTCGGAAGGAGGAGCAGTTTGGAACTAAAAAGCCCCATGTGTTCTTTCCTTTTCATTGCCTTTTCATTTGCACATGCAGTGGAGAGAGGGTAATATGTCTTGCTTAGCAAGACCATTCTCCATTTTGTATTAGTTTCTTATGTAAAAAGGTCTTCCTAGTGGACAGTCTATCAATCTACCTACTAATTCATCTGTTTACTCAAAATTATCTTCAGACAGGAAGCATGCTCTATTTTATGAAAATAGATTCTCTTAGTCTTTTGTCTCAGTTTTCTTCATAATGTCTTGCCACTTAATCAAATTCATTTTGCAAAATGTACTGCATCTGTTTTAAATAATTCATCATCTTGTATCTCTGCAATCACTCAGAGAATGTCAAAGTGATACAAGAGCCTGTAATTTGTTATTATATTTTGATGAAGATACAGGGCTGGATCATGGTATTCCTCCACAGCAGCTCAGAGTAGCATATGAAAAAGAAGAAAAACTGCAGGTTTTTGCCAAAACTAAATTCTTTGTGTCCCTAAGGCCTCAAAAGCTTCATCTCTGCTAGTGGACTTGTCCATCACTGAAACTACCTCTGCACTGTTGATGTGTTCACATTTCAATCTGTTCAGCTGCCCATGCAACACATGCTTTATGCCAGCCACCTCCTGTGTCAGGGTGATACAGCTTTTGTGAGGGGACTTCTCTCAGCACATCCCTCAGGCTGTGCCTGTTGAGGGGACAGATTGATAGACAAACATTCAGTTCATGGATCACACCCATGACTAGTTTCTGAGCAGTTTGACGCAGTTGGGAGCAACTTTGCCAGCTCAGGTGTGGCTGAGCCAAGCAGTGTTGCAAGGTGGATATGCTTGGGTGCTGGGAATGGAGGATTTAACTGCCTGTCGTCATATAGTCTTGGCTGAGAGGGAGTCTGTAAGCTTAAAGACATTAAAAGGAGCATTTTCTCTCTTTCAGCCCTTTTGCTCAGGCAGTAGGATAGTCTTGGCACAGACTATCCTTGGCTCCCACCCGACTGCAGGCCCAAGTGAACAGGTCACCATCAGAGGCTGACAAATCCAGTGGCCCAGTAGAGGCAAGGCTGCTGCAGGTCCCTGGCCCCAGGGCCAGCTGGCAGTGGGGCTCAGTGTGTGTTCCCAGTAGGCACATGAGCACAAACACACTCAACACGTATCTGGGTACACACGTGATCAGTTCCANACATATACATGTATATATTTATATGGACATCTATACAATGTGGATCCCTCCAGCCACTATCCTGAGACACTCAAGTCTACACTGTAGCTGGTCACTGAATCCTCTCATCTCCAGTTGGCTCTTGCACAGACACACAAAGTGAGGTCTCTCAGCTGACTTCCAGGCTCCACAACATCCCCAGTAGCTGGCCAGGACCCCCCGGTCCCTCCAGTAGCCAATACACAGATCTCTGGTGCCTCCAGCATCCAGACCAGGCTTATGGTTGCTTTAATATCTGTCTCCTAAAACCTTTTATCCTACTCACCTGCCACTCCAGCTTGACATTTACCAGTGATTCACCTAGACACCCAACACACATATGCACACAAAGCAGAGAGTCTCTCACCCATGAGAAGCCTCTGAAGCGGAGTCCAATGAGAAGACAAGCCCTTCTGACCGGGTGCAGGGCATGACCAGCCAGACAAACCAACCAGCCAACCCTTGATATGCCACTGACCCCTTTTATNCATGACTAGTTTCTGAGCAGTTTGACGCAGTTGGGAGCAACTTTGCCAGCTCAGGTGTGGCTGAGCCAAGCAGTGTTGCAAGGTGGATATGCTTGGGTGCTGGGAATGGAGGATTTAACTGCCTGTCGTCATATAGTCTTGGCTGAGAGGGAGTCTGTAAGCTTAAAGACATTAAAAGGAGCATTTTCTCTCTTTCAGCCCTTTTGCTCAGGCAGTAGGATAGTCTTGGCACAGACTATCCTTGGCTCCCACCCGACTGCAGGCCCAAGTGAACAGGTCACCATCAGAGGCTGACAAATCCAGTGGCCCAGTAGAGGCAAGGCTGCTGCAGGTCCCTGGCCCCAGGGCCAGCTGGCAGTGGGGCTCAGTGTGTGTGCCCAGTAGGCACATGAGCACAAACACACTCAACACGTATCTGGGTACACACGTGATCAGTTCCACAGAAACACAAACACACACACACAAACACAACCAGCTCCAAGCACCTCATCCTGTTCTGTTCTCTGGCAGGTCATGATGAAAGCACATNCAGCTTGACATTTACCAGTGATTCACCTAGACACCCAGCACACATATGCACACAAAGCAGAGAGTCTCTCACCCATGAGAAGCCTCTGAAGCGGAGTCCAATGAGAAGACAAGCCCTTCTGACCGGGTGCAGGGCATGACCAGCCAGACAAACCAACCAGCCAACCCTTGATATGCCACTGACCCCTTTTATCCCCTTATTATTGTGTTTTTCCACCCTTATTCCTTGCCAAACCACCAAGATCCCTCCTTTTCGCTCTGCATTCTTCCTCCTCTAAAGATCCCATAGTAAGTCTTATGAAATTCCAAGATACTCCTCCTCTGTGTCCCATACTGTGTCCTGTACCCCTTACCTCTCTCAGTCCATACAGCCTTTCCCTTTAGCTCAGGTGTGCCCCAGGCTGAGACTCCCCAGGACATCCCTGAGAGGGGCTGCACTGGGGCTCATGTCCCTTTCTGGGGGGTTCTGGGGTTCCCCCCACCACCTCTGACCCACATGTTCTGGTGGCCAGGCTTTAGTCACATTCCCTAGCCACCATGGGAAAACACTTTTGGGCGTGCTACAGACTGCCCATCATGGACAGCTGCCTGCCAACACTTACCCTGGAGGGAAGTGAAATGTAGCTGCGCTTAAAGCCTTTGGCAGGTTAAAGCCTAAATAAATATTTATCAGTGGCCAAAAGTAGAAGAGAGAGATAATAAAAATACATCTTTTGGAAGGCTCCCTGTCCACCAGTTTTCTGCAGGAAGGTAAATTTAAATTAATGTTGCACTTAACGGTTGCTTTGCTTTTAAAAACAATGAATGGGCCTGGGTACATTTCCAGTGACCTGCTGTAAACCTCCTACATGCTGCATCAGTAGTAAATTGCCAACAGCTGATGATGCTCTGAAAATAGGAGGGAGGTAACTCAGACATTTTCTTCTCTTCATCCCAGTCTCACTGGAAAGAGCACATGGCTTCTTTCCCAACAACTGGAGATCAAGATCCACAGGACTTGGTCAGCCTCTGCCATGTTGTCAGAGCATCACCTTGATCCTCCTCACAAAACCAACACTTCAGCCTCACGCAGGGGCCACAGAGGGAAGGGTGAGGGATTGGGAATGAGCAGGATCCAACATCACAAAAACAAGCCTGTTATTTTCTTCCACTACAACCCAGACAGCTGGATTCCCATTATAATTAGACAGATATGGAAAAGCCTCACGATAACACCTATCAGTCTTTTTTGACACGCTTCTGTGATGATTGCCATACAGATCAAGAGATGAGATTGCAAACTCGGCACTGCCGTTTTGTTTTGTGTTCATACAGTGCCAAATATGAGGGGCTGTACCCACCCAGAGGAGAGGGAGGTGCTCCTGATGGTTACAGTGTTTTGTGATGTCCCTTGCTTATGTCTGTCCACAACCCAATTGCTTTAAGACCATGGCAAATCATCACATCTGATAAACTCTGTTAACCAGAGATCTCCGCAGGTTCTCAGTCTGTCACGAAAAGACATTAATACATTGCCATTACCACAGTGGCTCCCCTATGTGGTCATCTACCCTGGGGGAAGAAAGATCCCCAGGACAAACTTTACTCACTTGGACTCATGGGGAAGCCATCCACTCAGTGCATTATCTGGTCTTGGCACTCAGTCTGCTGCCCTATCTCAGCTACAAATTAGTGTTAAATATAAATGTTATTTATCTCTAATTAATTATTAAGGCAATGTGTAACAGCACTCAGGAAAGATCATATTGGTGTGTGTCTGGATACAACCCAGGCCTCCCTAAATCATTCTGAGAGCTGACTTCCCTCCTGCTGTAAGCAGATTACTTCGGTCTCAGTGTTGGTACATAAGGAGAAGATTTGTCCCCCTTCTGGAGAATCAATAGGCTCTTGGCAAACTGGCTTCAGTGCTGTTAATCATCCTGATGGCACCATCTGCCCATCTCCCATCTACCAAACTGCAGCCGGAGAACCACCCTGCCTGAGGGCCCAGCCACGGACCCTCTCAGTGGCTGCAGAACCCTGGCACAGCTGGGTTTGCACCTCTCACTGCATTTGAAACAAGCCCAGCTGAAGGTATAGGAGGATCTGGGGACTGGGAGAGAAGAGCTCATGGAGGACTCTGTCATGTCTCCTCAGTATTTCTGTTCCATGACTGGGGGCAGTGCCTCTGCCTGGTGCCCAAAACTGGATGGATGCTTTCCAGGAAGAGCAGAGGAGTGAAACATGCCGAAAATTCCAGATGCCTGAGGCATCACTGCTGGTGTGTGCAGCTCCTCAGTGCCTCATCAACATGCAGAGGATGGAGAAATCCCACGGCAGAGCTCGCTGGCTATGGACTGTCACTTGTCACCATATGAGGCTATGGTGTGAGTGCCCCACCTGCCCTGTGAGGAAGTGTCTCCTCCTCCTCATCGTCCTAACCCAGCTCAGTGCTGTTCCAGCAGACAGGAGCAACAAGCTGTGGGAGAACCTTCTGTGCAGGGCCAGGACAGGCTGGAGCGGCTGGAGCCGAACTCCAGGAAAGGATGAAGCTCATGACAGCCTGTAGCATGAGCAAAGGAGCGCTGGCCAGGCTCACAGGGGCATTGCTGCAGCAGAAGCCCTGGCTGCTGCCTCTGGAGATGTGCTCAGGCTGCTGCCCAGCTGCTGGGATGGGGATGGGAACCCTCACACCACAGCTGCGGCTTCCCATCCAGTCTGCCAGGTCTCTGCATTCCCCCAGTGCCAGCATCTAGTGGGACCTGCAGAAAGCCAGGCTGGGTCCAGCAGGCTGGGGAAGCGAGCAGGGGCACATAGCAGTGCCCGACTTTCTCCTGCGCCATGTTAATCAGCGCTTTTCTGTATCACAGACGTGGTTGGGCTGTGAGACATCAACTAGGAGATTCAGAAATTAATTCAGCTTGGAAGCTTTGGATGACTCAGACTGCTATGAAAACACTCCAGGGCAGAACTGAGATGTAGGGAAAATTCACCCTGAGGGTATGTCTCAATGGACTTTAACTGGGGATAAATTTAATTTTCAGAATTGAAGCATATTTTATTTACTTTTTTTAAACTACCATTTTAAATTGAAATATTCAAATAGATAATCAAGAAGCTCTTAATGGGTTGCTTTTATTGAAAGAGAGTTTGTTTTAAATTCCTCAACCTTGGAGTCCCAGATATATTTCCTTCCCCCAAGTGAATTCTCTGTTGAATTTCTATACTGCATTAATTATGAAAATCAGAATTCACCAAATAAACAGACAAGATGACACAGCACTGATGTTAGGCTGCCCACAAGCTAACCCGTGATCCTGCTGAAAACTGTAATTCTCAATGGAAAAACAGTATGCAGTAGTCATATGTGCTTTTAGGAGTTTGTAAAGACAGAGCTCTTTCTCATGCATCACTGGACTCCCAAAGATGGGTCTAAGTTATAACAGCCCTTAGAGGTCACTTAACTCTGCTGCCAAATGTCTGCCTGCAAGAAAAAATACATAATTTTTGTAGCTGGAAAAATATTGAGGCAAAGGATTTGAAACACTGAGCCATATGGACTCCTGCCATAGCTCTCTCAGTGCAGCAATGCTTCATTGCAATCAATAAATGTTTCATCATCATTTCTGGTGCAGGGAGGCTTTAAGGAGCCCAGGCTCCATTCTTGGCTCCACTGTCTGCTCTCTGTGAGCTTTAAGCTTCATTTCATGTCAATACAGCAGGATGCAGTGCCCTGTTTTCTTCACAAAATACAGGCTGTGTGCTGTGGACTCCCAAGGAAGAATCAGAATCAGAGCAATGTGACTAGAGGGAACCTTTAAAAGCCATCGAGTCCAAGCCACCTGCCATAAGCAGGGACACCAACTAGATCAGGTTACTCAGAGCAACTGCTGCTGTTCAGCTAGACCTTGAATGTTTCCAGGGTTAGGGCACCCACCATCCTCTGGGCAACCCATGCCAGTGTTTCTCAACACCTGATTGTAAAAACTTTCTTCCTTATAGCTGAATTGATCCTCTTTCAGTTTAAAACCATTTACCCTTGTCCCATTGCAACAAACCCCTACTAAAAATGTTGTCCTCATCTTCCAGTACCCTGGTACTGGAGATTGCTATAAGTTTCCCTGGAACCTTCTTTTCTCCAGGCTGAAAAATCCCAACTCTCTCAGCCTGGAGAGGTGTATGAGCCCCCTGATTATTTTTGTGGCCTCTTCTGGCTTCACTCCAACAGGTTGATGTCTTCCTGTGCTGGAGACCCCAGAGCTGGATGCAGGAGTGTGGGTGAGGTCTCACCAGAGCAGAGCAAAGGGGCAGAATCCCCTCCCTGGGCCTGCTGTCCACTCAGCTTTGGATGCATCCCAGGATATGGTTGGCTTTCTGAAGTGGCGTGGGCTGTTCAGGACAGCTCAGGGTGCCCCACTCCCTGCTTGTAGGGGATGGTCAGGCAGCAGACTGTGGCAATGGAAAGGAGAAGGCAAATTTTCACCATGCCTTCACTCCTGTGAAGCCAACGCTAGTGACTGGCAGCTGGAGGGAAGCCAAGTGGCTGTATATTACATGAAAGAAACCCTGAGAGCAAAATCTGGGGAAAGATATGGGGAAATTCTTTCCAAAAGCAAGGCCTTGTGCTGGAGGACACATCTGGATCCCATTTGTTGTCCATTGTCTCTGGAGATGCATCAGAGTGTTTAAAAGCTCCCTGTGACCCACCCAGCCTGTGAGAGACAAGATCTGGATCTGGCTGTATTTTCATAGACTAAAGTCTGGGATGTGACATGGGGTGACATTCACTTGGGGGAAGGAGTTCAGAAGTTCAGAGAGGTCTGTGTGTCTTGCACTGGGCTTTGGGAGAGCCTCAGCAGGAACTGAGGGGCATTTTGGCCACGTCTGCCCCCAGTATGGCACTTCTGTGACCGTGGGGGGTAAGGGCGATTTTAAGGCTTTGTGCTTAATGATGCAGGTTGTATACCAGGTTGATTTTCTTGCTTTACTGGTGGCTGTGGCTGTTCCTCCCTTACACCCCCCCAGCCAGTCTAAGCCAACACCACCCCCACAAAATGCTAAGATAGTGTTCTGGACAGCGTGGATCCTCCCTCGGAAAGGATGGTCAGTATCTCAGGGACATCACGGGTCCCAGGACACTGGCTTGAGAAAAGCCAGATAATGGAACCTAAAATAACCCTGGAGAAATTGCTTCTCTGAGTAGTAACAAAGAGACAATTGATGAAGTGACCTGCTAATGTTCAGAGTGCTTTTAGGAATTAATTAGCTGTTGCTTATGCCATTCGTGAATGACTGCATCTGCCTGGGACATTGTCAGAACCATCAGCCAAAGTTTTTGCCCTTCTGAACTTTATTTTCTATAACCTCTTATAAGCTGGAGCTTGTAAGTATAGTGCTTTACATGAATTCCTTCCTTTGCAAAATTTATGATACAGGCTAGATAGCTCCATTTCTGCTTAAAGCCATAGAAAACATCTCTGTGGCTGCTGATCCAGGTATTCCCTACAGGGCATGCAGGGGAAGGAGATACATCCTTGTGGACAAGCCCAGCTGGTGGACTGATAGCTCTGTTTTCCTTCTGCCCCAGGAGGAATGTGCTTCCCTGCTGTCCTACCTGAGGGAATACTGGAAAACGAAAAATGAGTTTGTTTGTCAGTCCCACCTCTTCTGAGAAAACACTCAGGGAGGGAGCACTATTCCACAAAGCATTTCCATGGCTCACACTTTGCAAAGCCCATTGAGCTGCACAGTAATTGGGGTTCCAGGGAATAAACTGCATCTACTGAAACACAAATGTGTTTCTTCTGCACAGTTCAGGCATTGTACAGCAGAATTATGCTAAGATGGTCTCTGGCAAACGGTTTAATTTTTGGGGAGGCTTCTGCATATGTACAGCAAAATGCAGGACCTAACTCACAGCTACAACTTTTTGTGTTAGGAACCAATACAAATAAATTATAACATTCTTCTACCCAAACTCCACCTGCAGAAAAATATATATTGTAATTTACCCTTCCCCATTATCCCCTGCGTTTATCTGTTTGTGCTCACCTTGGATAATGAAAAAGACAGATTCACTTTGTGCTCAGTTACACAACTTGAGCCTTGAGATTTACTCCGTGGGTTTTCAGCAAGCCCTGAGCTCAGCAGGGCAAGGTCCTGCCTGCTCCAGGAGGCGGCTCCTGCTTCCCAACCAGCTTTGATCTCAAAACAAGACAAAGTGCCAGTTTTTTAAGATGCACGACAAAAGTACCTCTGGCGGTATCCAACTCCAGCACAAAAGCATTTCATCTAGATTTCCAAAATGGCAGGGTGATGGATATGTTTTGAATGATTCATTTTTCATGTATTTGCCTGACTTCCCAAGGACTCATCCTGATTTCAGCCTGAAAGCTGCCTTCCTTTCTAACCACCACTGCTTCAAGAAAAAAAGCCATGGCCTTTGGGAGAATCCCCTGTCCCAGAGCAGTGGCTGCAGCCCAAGAGAAGTGTTCCCAGTGCTGTTCGGCAGGTGGCTCTGGTGGTTGCTGTGTTCTGGGTGCCTGGGGTACAGACACAGGGACAGATGGACACAGGAACCAGGCCACTACTGCAGAGGGCATGACTTGTTCCCTTTGGGGCATTCATTTCCAGCCCCAGGACTGCCCTTGCTCCAGAGCTGTTTGATCTCACTCTCCTGCCCCTTTTCGGTTGTCAGTGGAGGAAGCCGGCTGTGGGTGGGCAGGGGCTGCATTGCTGCGCAGTCAAACAACTCCCAGGGTACGACCGACCCCATTCCTCGGTCTCAGCTCTTTGTCCTGCTCAGCCGCAGGGGTGGAGAGGCTGATGCTGCCGAGCTCTTCATCACCTGCCTGCCTCTGCCATCTGCCAGCCCGGCAGTCGGCTGCGATGTCACCCCCTGCCCCTCAGCTCTCGGGACCCTCTCACCAGCCCTGGGCATAGCAGGCATGGGAACTGTCTGAGCTTAGAGGTGACCTTACTGCTGTCTACAATTACCTGAGAGGAGATGTAATGAGGTGTGAGTCTCTTCTTTCAATCACAAGTAACAGGATGAAAGGAAATGGCCTCAAGTTGCTCCAAGGAAGGTTTAGATCAGATATTAGGAAATATTCTTTCACCGAAAATGTTATCAGGCATTGAAACAGATTGCCCAGGGATGTGATGGAATCACACAGGAGGGACTTTTCAGAAGTGTAGATTTGGTGCTTAGGGACATGGTTTAGTAGTGGCTTGGCCATTCTAGGTTAATGGTTGGACTCGATGATTTTAGAGGTCTTTTTCTACCTAAATGATTCTGTGATTTTAAAGAAGCCAACGTTAAACTGAAGATTCAGCCCACAACTGTGCCAATGTCCGTTCCAAATCCCCCAATCCCTGACCTTTGCCCATATTCAGGACTCGTGAGTAAAGTATTTTGGTGCTGAGGGGTATTTTGCATTGTAAATATGAGGAATGCTACTTTCAGCACAAAGTAAACTAAATGCCAGGGGTTTGCTGGGCAGGCTGGCAGCACAGCCCTCAGGGCAGGAGGAGCAGGAAAGCTTGGTCTTAGGGGGCTTGGGGTGACAGGACCCTTTGGGAAGCTGACAAAGACTGCAGGGGATTTTTAAGGACCATCTCTGTTTCCACAGTGGCCTGGAGTCCAGGCAGCTCCAAGGGGATGAGAAGTCACCATATGCTTCTTTACCCATGGTCATGCTTGTGCCCGCTACATTAGAATCCTGGTAGGAACATGCAGCAGGGTCTGGTCCAAGCTTTTTGTCTTGCTCCAAAGGGCACAGCTCTCTGCAGGTTTTGGGGATCCCAGGATTCCTGATGCTTGGGATAGTTTGCAGCATCACCTGGGTGTGTATTTTCTTGCTGTGGATGAGGCATGGCTCCTGCCTGCAGAATGCCCACATGGCCCCAGGGGACTGGGAGCCACCAAAAGGGTGGCTCAGCCAGAGTGGCCCTTCAGCCAGAATGAAACCCTCCATATTTTCTGCAGCCTCTGCACACTTAATATAGATTGTAAAACTATAGGTAAGAGGGACTGCTTGGCCTAGAAAGAAAGATTATTGGCATCATTTGATCCTCCTGCTTCCTCTTCAGTGAGGTGAGATAATTTCCTTTTATTTACAAATATGAATGAACTAAGATTCACAGCAGCTCAGACAGGCTGAAGTCTCATTAACCCAGTTTTAAAGAGAGTGGGATGTGAGTGGAAAACTGAGCACTCAGAGCCCTGGAGTAAGGCCGCAGCAAAGGAAGGACAGCAGATCCAACACCCTGAGAAATCCTGGGGACAGCTCTGGCTTCCTAATTCAGGAACTGGTCGTGTTCCTTGTGCCGGGGCTTGTACCTTCTGCTGGAAATCTGTGTGCATTCTGGTGCCATCTCTTCAAAGGAATCATGACCTGTAGATGATGTTTGGCAACCCCAGACAATGAAAAAAGGCTGAACTGTTGCTCTACTTTGTTAATGACACAGTTATGCTGTGGGAAAAACAGATTGTGAACTGAAGATCAGGCCCAGAATGTACAAACAGAAAGGAAACCCATTACTGCTTAGCAAAAAAAAACCAACAAAAAATAATCTGTCATTTTAAAAATTCTGGGCACATGTCTTTGCTGTTTGGGTGTTGTCCATGTCTACATTTTACATAGGTAATTCCAACAGACAAGCCAAGACTTGTATGTACAGTAATTCTCTTTCAAGCTACTTCTCATTTTCCCTGTTCTCAGCTCCCCTGTTGCCTTTCATGTTACTGAATGGAAACCAGGGCATAGTCCATGAAATTAAACAATAACAACTGACGACCAAACTTTAGAAGGAAAAGATGATCATTTATCTGCCAGACACTCAAGCCACAGGGTTCATTGTCTCTGAGGAGAAACATGACATAGTAGCTTGATTCTAAAAACAGATGGGTTATTTCACTAGCCATTGATCTCAGTGCTAGTTCACAAACTTAAGACCTCCCATTTATCATATGACCGTGGGTGTGCGTCCCTTTTTAGCAACGGCACTCCTTCATGAAGAATGAGACACATACATAGAGACCCTGACAGTATCCAACTGACTAATTAATAGATGGTAAAGGGCAAGATGCAGATCCCCCTGCATTGCTAGACTGAGTCATCCTGATGCTGCATTTACCACAGCCTAGACAAAATTTCCAATAAGAGCACCAGCTGTACAAAGTAAGCGTTTTCCATTGCCTTCAACTAAGTCAGCTGAAGCTCTCAGAAGTGACTGACTGAAAGGGTTACACACAGTGGCCCACATTAGGAAAGATACCTAAGCAGACCAAGGGATGTCAGTGTCTCTGTAGACTTGACACCTGTGAGGGCACACTCGGACTGTTGCATTCAATTTTCTGACCCTTTCCCAGTTCAAAAGGAAAGCAGAGGAACTGGGGAGAGTTAAGCAAGGAGCTCCCATGACAGCAGTTCAGAGCACTTTGCCTACATGAAGAAGCTTCATGATTTGGGCTTGTTGAGTCTGGTAAAAAGAAAAAGAGGCAACATAACAGCAACCTACAGGTCCATGAAAGAGAGTTACAAAAAGGTTGGAACCAACCACTTTGGCAGTAGAAGATGATACAGGAAGGGGCATCAGCCACAAGCTGCAGCTTGAGATGTTCAGATCTTCAGCAAAATTTCTTTATCGAGAGAGCAGTGCAGAGAGATGGTGGGCTCTCCATCCTCAGTGTTTTCCAAAATATTGAGAGACAGAGGCACAGGTAACCTACTTTACATGATAATAGTCCTGGTTCAAGAAGGAGGTAAGACAACAGACCTCCAGAGGTCAGTTCCAACCCACACGGGAATGGTCTCTGATTCCCAGAGCTGACTGCATTTATTTCATCTCTGAAGAGAGAAGAACTCCTAAGTGTGATGAACTGAAAAGCAAGTTAACACTGCTGAGAGAGTGCAGCGAGGTCTTTTTTATTGCCTATGTCCCAAGCAAAGAGCAGGAGAGACTGAATGCCAAGCCCTCTGCACTGGCTGAGAAATGTTCAGATAAACCCAGTCAGTCTAAGTGGGTGAACTGTTTCTTGAACAGAGGAAAATTAAAGTCATCATGAATTCCGCTCTGTCCCAACCAATCAGAAATTTGTCCTCAACCAAAAATTATGCCAATCACTTTAACTTGGGCATATGAGCATGCCTGACAAGAAAATCATGAAAGGAAGATTTTCTGTGCCCTCTCACACACTGGACTGTCCTTTACTGTCCCCAGGTATAGTCCATCTCTGATGCTTCTGAGGAAGTCAGGAAAAATCCCAGCATACATTAAGCTTTGTGCACCAAGGTAAAACTCCCAACCAGTTGTTGCAGGTTGCCAGCTGAAGGATGGGACTCAATTATACTCAGGGTCTTGAGGTGAAGTAGAGATCTTACGATTATCTTGCAGTCAATGCTGATAGTCCATTTTTCCTCTGAGCCTGTGAAGAAAGGGCCTAAGCACAGGCCACAGGAATTTGGAACTTTGGAAACAGACAGGACCAATAAAATCTTGTTGTATAACCTGTACAAGCTGCAGGTAGAGAGCTCTGTCCACTGTCACATTGTCAGAGTGCCGCAGGAATAAATGGTAAGGACATGTTGCCTCTTCCTGGCACTTCCATTGTAAATGTCTCATGAAGGAAAAAGATTCCAATTTACATATCCTGGGGTTGAATAGGTAAGCAATCATTTTTAAAAATGAGTGTATGCACATATAAACACCTATGCATGTTGTTAAACCTTCTGACCAAGGAGAGAGAAGCCTAATGCTGATTGTTTATGATCATGCAGTAAAATTTCTGTGGAATTGTTTTTCTTGGATGAAAAACAGAAACAGACACATTAACTCACTTCATTGTAATGCCCATTTTATTGTAATTATCTTGCAATTCTGTGAGCTTTCAGCATCTTGTTTTGGCATTATAAACACCTGCAAATCCTAGGCAGCATAAATAAAAAAGAACATCTTGTTACAGCAATATCTACAGAAAATGAGATTGGTGCAAAGTATGATAATTGCAGCTTTCCATTTCCCCTATATCCATACAAAAGCCAATAACATATAAAGGCTATTTATTCAAAGTGCTAAGTCTTTTCATGTTCTTCATTAGAACACAACCCCGTGTGATAGGCTACATCAATTGGTAGGAAAAAGATTGGTTCCAAAAAATTATAATCAGAGAATTTGTATTATTCTATTGTGGGTAAGTAGCTGAGATGCAGCTCCTTTAAGAAGTTTCCCTGACATCAGATGAAGAGCCGGGGGCAGTGGGGGGGGAAGGTAACCTAGAGCTCTCAACCTCATCAATCCTTTTAAGAACATCCTCTCCTTTAAGAGATACATCCCATGAATTTTATGTTGTCAAAGGATTCAGGAGGAAAAATTGTTCCCTCACTGGCCTTTGTTGGCAACTCCAGTAAAAATCAGTGGAAGAAAATCCTCCTAAGCGCTGTTTAAGCTAAGGATTTGGATGAGGGGCATCTGGCCTATCCATTATCATACCTAAGACTTGTTAAAACAGGCTGCTGGTGCATCCCTGTAGCTGCTCATATCACCACTCAGAGGAACAGAAAGGGCAACATGGAAGAAGGAGATTGTAATCAGATAAACAACTCTGAGATGGGCTGGAAGAGCCCTGGAGGATCAAAGTGACCTGTGTTCTAGGATCGTAGCAGGTCAGGTAAAATGTAGCAGGATTGTAGCAGGTTCTATAGAAGAATGCTGACAGAAAGTTAACTTTCAGTACTTTAACAAGGCATTTTAGGGATCAACTCCTAGACCTACTCATAGATCTGACCTGTCTATCCTGGAACCATCTGGAAAAATGTGAAGAAAATAGCTTATAATACCTCTCCTTCCCCTAGAACAGGAAAAAAACAGTTGCACCTCAGGATAATGGGAAACAACAGTGCCTTCAGTGTGTTAGGTGTGGGTGAGAGCACAGGCTGTAAGTTTTGTGCTGTGCCTTTAGAATTATAGAAATTGGTGGAAATAGCTGAGGTAGAAAATGTGAGAGAAAAGAGACTTCACCACCTTTCTGCACACTGCTCCACGGCTGCACTGCCCTCATGGGGCACATTTCCTCTAAGTCCAGCCTGAACATCTCAAGCCAGAGCTTGTGACTGTTGCTTGCAGCTGCCATTACAAAGAAGGGCCCAGGGCACAACTCCACCTCGAGCAGCAGGGCCCGACACTGGATGCATGATTTCAGGTGTTGTGTCCAAAGAGACAGACTGTTTCCTTGCTCCGCTGACCACACCTCTCCTAATGTAGCACAGTCTGTAGTTACACTTCTCCTACTGTATGTGGTTTCTCAAATTCTGAGTCAGAGTATTTGGCTGGCACATATGCTCTAGGGGTTTTTGGTTGGTTTTTTTTTCCTCACTTTGTCACACAGTAAGCTCTTTGTCATCAGGGGATCACAGGAAGCACATAGATGAATGTTGGTACTTGAGTGAGGCCGCTTGTGTCCTCATCATGAATGGATGCATCCCAGATGACAAATGCATTCTCAACACAGTAAACTGACAGAGATTTGTAGCATTTCTTGTCTCATGTCAGATGGTTTTCTGTGGGAGATGTGGGGGTGATTTCTAAGACAGAGAAAGGACTGTTGTGACTGTGCACCTAGAACTGAAAGAAATATAATCTTCCCAGAGTGAATACCTGAGTGAAAAAGGGTTTCTTTCTTGTGGCCATAATGAGCCCTTGCTTTATTGATTTGAGAAGCTCTGCAGTCACAGTGGGTAGAACTAGGTGTAAATAATTAAAGGCATTGCCAGGAATGGCTATGGGACCCAGCCCCCTATAGGAATAATATTTCATTGTCTATCTTTTGCTGCCTTTTGTCTTGAAATATGATATAAGATCCTGAGAAAGAGCTCTTTTTGGGATGAAAAATACAAAAACACATATTCCTTTGGAATCTATATGTAATGCCAAGGCAGAGCTGAAAAGGAGAAAAAAACATGTCCCCAGAATTTTAGGGAAACATGAGGAGTCATAGCTGTAGTCCATCTCACCTGGACACTTAGTGTCACTCACATTCTACTCATTGCTCTTTACAGAAGAATATTTTCTGAGCCTTGAAAACCAAGGTGCTGGGATAAACCATGAGGTGCAGGCAGCCACGTGAAGGGAGTATATTATCTCAGTTCTCATCCCTGGTAGTTGGAGCAACTTCCAGCAACAACTGGAGGTGTAAAGTGACTCTCTGTAAGAAGTGAGGGTGGTATTTAAAGTGAACCAGTGGGAAATAAAAAATGATGCCGCTGAAAATGAACAGGACAATGTAGAGGATCTCTATTTGGGGTTGATCAATGATGGGAGCTAACACCAGGTACACCGCTGCCATCAGCACAATTATGGGGATGAAAATTGGGACCTGTGAAAGCAAAACATCAGCATAAGGAGTCATGTAATTCTGGGCCTCCGTGTGTCTCGACAACCCTGGAACTTCTGCAGAAGGCTTTTTAGATGAAACCTTTCTGCAACTTGAGGTATTACCTAGAAATATCAATTAATCTAGACATCCTGTTTCCCAGCCTACCCTCACCCCAAGGCTGAACATCCCTGCAAGAGCTACACCACCATATCACACCTTAACCCCCTGGTCTTCCCTGCTCTCCTAGACCTGAAGATGCAAACTACTAGCTTTAGTCTGTTCTTGCTCTCCCTACTACCTTGCATCTAAAAGCCAAGCTGTAGACAAAACACAGAGCAATTGTATTCAAATCAACTGTACCTTAGCGCCCTTGCACAGAAAGTTTTACCCATGTGTTGACAGACAGGTGGACAGGCAATCTCAGAGGCAATTTCTGTAAGCCTGGTCAGAAAGCACGTAAACTTCAATTTGAAGCCACCCTTCCTCAGAGGAGGGTGGCTTGTGCGTTCATTAATAATCCTCAGTCGCTGAGGAAGCACTGCAGATCAGCTCGCTCGTGGCATCAGGGGAAGAACAGGTGGCTCCTGATTTCCTTCCCTTTATCTGTTTTGTGGGGAGCAAACCTGCCCCCATGTCATCTCAAAGAACTTGGGGCACTCCATCTAAGTTTTTTTCCCCTTTGCAAGGTTCTCACACCTGGTCTACCCTCCAAGGAGTTTGCCCGAAGTCTGTGAGCATAAACAGGTGATTGATGTTGATCAGAATCATCCTTCATTTACCACTTAAATATTTTAGAAAAAAGAGGATATGGTAGATATATTTTCATAGTGAGGAAGCAGGGCATTATTAGCTTTTCAAGACAGAGAATTCAACCTTGACTTACACCTATATGTTCACACTATCTCACCTCTTGGCTTTGCTGATGCAAAACTTGAAATTAAAAAAGGAAGGACAACCACATTAAATCTGCAAGCCACCAGTGGTCACTCTTTTCTCTCAATGTTCTCTTAGTCACTTGAATAATTTAGGAAAATATTTGAGAGTTTTATGGTATTACTTTACCTTGTAAGATCTTGGCAATTCTGGTTTCTTGATTTTTAAATACAGGAGCCCAGAAATAGTCATTCCATAGAAAAGCCATGCCATAAAACTCGAAGAAAATAAAAAAAAATAGCATTAAACTTGGGGTGAGAGCATCCAGGAATGTCAGTCCTTGCAGATCCCAGATGTTCATATCTCCAGCTAAAAGGGTGAATATTGACATAAATTTAGTAGTTCTTCCAATTATTTCCTTTCTAGCACAAACAATGAGAACTTTAGAATTATCTGAACATTACTGATTCAATGGGGATGAATCACATTCAGTTAAGTCTCTAGTGACAGCAGCATTTCTGCATTGCAAAGGTGCTGATTCCCAATCTCTTTATTTTCTGTCTTCCCTCCTCCTCTCCCCAGTATTGGTTAGAAAGCAATAGCCCAGGTACAAAAAGATAATGCAAGAAAATACTTATAAACAGTGTAAAACCCATGAGCACCAGGGAAGCAAACAGAAATCCTACACACACATACCTGAAAAAGTTCACGATACTGGTGAAGCTTCCTGATATTATCATTATTAAAGACATTGCAGAGGTAAACAGTAGAGCAGGGGAGGGCGTGAGGCATCGCACGTGAGCCATGGACAGAATGTCTGGCTGAAAAACAAAGCCAAACACTAAATCATCATGTCATGGACTCGGAGGTCCTTACTCATCCCCCTCAGCTGTGGCTGGGAGCTTTGCCTGCAGCCAGAGCCACTCGTAATCAGCAAATAGGCGTCATATAAAACCACACCAACTCTGAGGAGTGTAAATACAGAAACCTCCTTCAAGGATATTTTTATTGTGTCTCACTGGTTTCATATCAAATATGCTCAGTTTGACCAGGCAAAATGAGGTTTTTGAACTACTGATGTGACAGAATGAGTCAAATTAGAGCTTTCCTGACAACCATCAGGATCTTTTGACATGAGCCCACTCTTCTGCCCTCTGTCACATCTCTCTGGGATTTGACTTCTCTTGGGATGGCTGGAAAATGAGCCAAGGACTACTCCTGAAACATTTATGTAAATACAAATTAAAACCAGGATTTGTTTCAGGATTAGTAGCCTCTTTGTTGATTGTTTCATTGAGGAAGTTTAATGAGTGTAGTGGTTATCACATTCGCCTAATTTTCATTTTAGTGGAATAGGATTAAAAGAAAAGCAAAACAGGTTCAATTCAAAATAGAAACAGTTAGATTTATTAACATACAGTAAAGGTAAACAAACAAAAAAAACCAACTACGAAACCCTCTCAAAAACAACCCCTCTTCCTTCCTAGCAACAATTTACTTTTCCACGAAAAAACAATGCAAAGGGACAAAACATCAGAACTCTTAAGTCAGCATCACTTAATAAAATAGTCTTTCATTCAGTCTTTTGAGAGAGACAAGTCCCTCCTGATTCTTCTGGTAACTTTCCACAAGAGACACAGTCTGTTTGTGACTTCCAGCTTCACTAACGCAGCCCGCCCGACACTGCATCATGTGAGCCTCTTAAAATGTAGCTTTTTATATGACTACATAAGGGCTTGTGGATTTTTAAAGCACGGGGTTTCACCTTTTAAAGATGCACAGCTTCACAATAAAGGACTTCTTATTCTTTACTGGTGACGAGGTTCCAAGACATCTCAATAGGATCACTGCATCAATTTCTACTTCAACATCCATTTCAGAAAACTTCAAACATTATAGTTTTTTACTCAAATGTCCACTCAGTAAAAATCAGACATCCTTGCTTGAATCTGGAAAACACACCTCCCCGGCTTTTTAATCCAGCAAAAAGGAAGAAATTATAGTCTGTTACCATGAATTAAGGAGATTTAAAGCCCCAAACTAAGGCAACTTGTTATCTTTCCCACTCAAAAAGTCATCCTTTCTTTACTGACTTTGATATCTTCATATAATCCCTTTGCATGCCTCCGATTTAGCCTTTCTTCTCTCCTTGAGGAGGGGTAGAGTTTGAAACAGTCTCAGTCGGTGTTAAGAAAGAGTTAATGTTCAGGAACTTGCCCGGGCTTGTACACGCCACGTGGTCTCGGCTGAGCCGCGGCAACTCCGAAAGCGGCAGATCTATGTGCTGTAGAAAAAGCTTAGAAACGGCAGCCCAGGTCTTTTCTTCTTTTCCACCCCTCGGTCTTATGGGGTGCGTTTTTAACTCAGCCTGGGCTCGGTGCTGCTCTCCGGGGACCCGGGGGCTGGAGGGAGGAGGGCCGGGGCCATCTCTTTCGGCGGCATCTTTTCGCTCTCCTTCCGTGGCCGCCGCGGGCTGCTGAGGCTCAGAGACCCAGCCCAGCCCGGCTTGGCTCAGCTCCCTCAGGGCCGGCCTCGGCACGGCCGCCCTGGCCCAGCCCGGCTCGGCTCAGCTTCCGCAGCGCCGGCCTCGGCACGGCCGTGGCTCCCGGGGCCTCCCAGGGCCAGCCGGCCCCTGGGCCCGGGGCCCTCCCAGCCCAGCTGCGATATTACCTCATGGCGCGGAGTCCCGGAAAGAGGGCGGGTCTCCCAAGATTCCTGTTTTTAAGCGGTGTCCCAGAGGGTGTACCCCTTTTACCTGATTGGCCAGCTTAGCTGTTAGTTCCAAAATGGATTAACAATTGGTTTTTGCTACTATTTATGCTAAACCAATACAATGAGAAAGAATGCTTTTTAAATTTTAATTTAATTTAATTTAATTTTTAATTTCCAACCAAAATTTCATGCAAGGACTTTTGCTAGAGATAAGTGTCTGAGAAATGGCATAAGCACTCAGAAGCTCATAAGCTCATAGTCTGGTATGGTCAGACTCAGACCATCTGTGCACTTCTCAGCACAGAGCTTGCCATGGCAGACCAGGCACTGTCCTTAGAGAGAGAAGTTGAGGAACCAGTAAACACCAAAACCAGCAACTACCAAAACCAGCGACCACCAGTCCAGTCATCTCCACCAACCTGGTCATTCATAATCATGTCTCTGCTATGAACTAGGAGCAGAGGTGGTGTGGAATCACAGATTCATAGAAGGATTTGAGTTGGAAGGAACCTTAAAGATCATCTAGTTCCAACATCCCTGCTGCAGGCAGGGACACCTTTCACTAGACCAGGCTGCTCAGAGCCCCATCAAGCCTGACCTTGAACTTTCAGGGATTAGGCATCCACAACCTCTCTGTGCAACCTATTTCAGTGCCTTCATACCTGAGGACAGAAATGCCAGATGCTGTGGGTTGGAAGGACCAAAAAAAGCAGAGAGATTCAGGAGGAAAAAAAGAGGCCTGCATAAAACAGAGGACAAATGCAGCTCAGCCTTTTTTCTCCTCTTTGTGGAGCAGTGTGGTTAAGTGTGTGTGGAAGGTGTACCTGTGAGCCTGTATCAGTAGCTGGCATGTGGCAGCAACCTTGGGGGCTTGTATGCCCAGGTGCCAGCAACTGAGGAGACTGGGATCCAGGGGCTGAGTATCTGAGCCCAGCTGCTGGAGAGACCCACATTGTACATATGTTTCTATGTGTATTTCTCACTAATAGACCTCTGATCAGCCTGAGAGGGAATCAAAGGCCCTTGGTGTTGTTAGTGCTGGTGTTTGTGTGAGCCCCAGGTATGTCTGTATGAGCAGCTCTGTGTTCCCTGCTGTCTCTGTATGTATGTATACAGCTATACATGTATGTATGTACATAATTATGCTTCATACCTGTGCTTGCATGTGTGTAGCTACTGGGAATACTTGCTGGACTTACTGGTTGGATCAGGGAGGAGGGAGCTGCAGCAGCCTGACCTCCCCTAGGACTAGGTTACCAGATTTGGCCCACCTAACAAAACCAAAGATAAACCCAAGCTAGGAGAGCTGTAAGGCTTGGTGCCATCTTGTAATTGCTATGAAGCCTGAAGAGCAGAGATATCCTATGCCACATCTAAGCTGCACTACCCATGAGAAAGCTGGATTGCCCCTGAGCCCAACCTGTGTAGTGAGTGTAAAATGCAAAGGCAGCTGGCTGGTGCTGGGCTACCTTCCCAGCGGGATAAAGGTGCCTTACAACACATGAGCGTGGCCAGGTTCCCCTTCCCTGGCAGGTATATTGACTAAGTCACCCCACAGCCTGTGCCTGGTGCTCCAATGCAACAATGTTTGAGCAGTTCATTCCACAGCTGTTCTTAAAATTCAGGCTAGATGTGAATATGTATCTTTTTGAAAGCATCTGACTGAAGAAGAAAGCCCAGAGACAACAAATACCTCACATTTGAAAGAGATGGGGATTAAAGTTTTTGAACAAGGAACAAACTGCTTGAAGAGCTATCACTCTGCCAGTTGAACATACACAGTGTTTTCCTCTCTGCTTTAGTGTCACAAGTAGATGAAGTTGCTCAAAGCAAGCCAGACCCCTTTCTTTGTGCTTACCATATGGCCTTCCCTGGCAGCAATGTAGCACACACGGCCTCCGCTGAAGAAGGTGCCATTTGATGAACCAAACGTAGACAGGGCCACCGACAGGGAGATGAGCCATGCCCAGCTGCCCAGGACTTTGTCCCTGAGGTAGGAAAGAACTCACAGCGTAAGATGCACTTCATAGATATACTGAATACTCACTGTAGAACCAGGCAGGTTTCATCCCTCCATTATTTCTGTATTATACTGATTTTTTCCAAAATCTTTCTAATGATTTAAAGTCTTCTGGCAATTTCCATAATATTTAGTGACTAGTAAGTTACTCTTGTCTGACAGCTTTTCTTCCTGCTATATATATTCTGTCCACACTGCAATGGTGTACAAAGCAGTCACAACAGGCAAAAACACCTTTTTTGTGTACTGATGCTGTGGCAAAGTGCCTGATGATACTGCTATCACAACCAATTAGCTTGGAAATCACAGAAAAACTGTTCCCACCACACTGGAGGAAATATTCTGCATTACAACTTCTTCCTGAAGATTCATAGGATTTTAACCCTTTAATCCCACATGGACCTATGACAGCTCCTCTGTGAATCAGACTTAAGCCAAAGCAATGGTTTGAATTCCAGATATTTGGTTCTACACCATGTTCAGACATTTCTCGTTTTCTTTCTCCTTAACAGAAGAGGTAGCAGAGTTACAGAGTTCAAGGTAAACATTTGGAAGGAATTATAGCTTTATTTAGATAGTATCATCTAAAAGTGAAGATTGTCTTCTGGAATGAAGGAGCATTAAGAGTATGAATTGAGTAATAAATGCTGGTGTTTGGGGTAATTATCAGATACACAAACACTCTGTTTATCTACTTGGCAAAAATCCAAAACTCAAATGTTTTTTAGATCACTTTATTTACAAGCAAACTGAAACCTGTGGTTGCTGTTAAATCACTGTCATCAAAGAAACGCGGGGAAGAGTTTTCTGAGTTCCTTTTGTGGCTGCACCTCTCATCACGGAACAATGTTTCTTTCTGGCAGTTTTCCTCTTATATAGGGAAGAAATGCATTTAAATGTGACAAGACTTCCTCTGGCTTCTTTATACTCCTCCCATTCTTTCTTAGTGACCTGAATAGCTGCATCTCTTGCTTGTGAGCCACAACCTTCACCCCCTCCTCAGACTGGCTCCCCGTTTCCCAGCCTTTGAGTGCCCACCTTTCCTGTCACTAGTTCAATATTTCTTCCTGAATTGCACTCTTGGGTGAAAAGGTTAATCAGGAAGGAAAAGGAGATGTGTTACAAAGGAGGAAGCTCAGAAATAACTTGTTAATTAGGAATGATGGGAAAGGAAGTGCAGGGGAAGTTCATGACACTGCAGCTTAGTGAGGCTTTGAGACACGCTCAAACAAAGCACTAGACCTTTAAAAGCTCCTACTCATAATGATGTGAAAGGCTATTAGAGAACACATGCAGCAAGAGCTCAGTCAGATCTTCAAATGGGAGATCTTGTGAAATGCACGCAAAAGCAAAGCTGCTGCTGAATTTTTAGGAAGAGGATGAGCAGTACATAATCTGTGCATGCACCGTGTCATCATTTCTGCCAGAAAACTCATTTAGGGCTATCAGGGATTCTGTGTCTTTGGAAATATTTAGACTAAGACTGGATGTTCTGGTGGAAGATCATTGATGGTGTCTATACCTCTCATGATGGTCCCTTTCTTCTCTTCCTAAATTCCTTGTGTTGTACAGAAAATGTTTAATGTTATCAAATAATTCAGGTTGATGAAAAGTAGAAATTGTTTCTGTGCAGGTCTGTGAAAGCACAAGCCAATTGAAGTTACAGTTACCAAAAGCTACCCAACCTGTGTATAACACCTCTCAAAGGTGTTGTTGAGATCAATGCCATTTTACATTTCCCCACAGATAGAGAAACTGAGGCAAAAGACGCTGGTCTGCTCTCAATTTCAGGTGCCAAGTGGACAGGATTCACCCAGTTGACTCCTGTCTCACTCCCAGCCCACTGCTTCTGCAGTAGCAGGGCAGCACATTGCTGTCTCCATCTCCTTGGAGATATCAACAATGTGGGTCATTTCTCAGTCCCCCAGTCTGGATATGTACCCATGCTGCATACCCAAGTGCCTGTGGGGAGATGCTCCTGATGTGACCTTCACCTCTCCTTTACGGACACTTTCCATAAGGTAAAACATGAGTTGGGGGGAGCTACAGGTTCCCAGTGCAAACAAAGGGAATGGGGAGTAAGGAATGTGCCATCTTGGAAGCCCAGATGCACCTTGGAGACCATGGCCAGATGGAGCTGGTCAGCCTTGGCCTCACAGAACCATAGAATTATAGAATCATAGAACAGTTTGGAACAGATCTTGAAGATCATCCTCTTCCAAGACCCTGCCATGGGCAGGGACACCTTCCACTACACCAGGTTGCTCAAAGCCCCCTCCAACCTGACCTTGAATGTTTCCAGGGATGGGGCATCCACAGCTTCTCTGGGCAACCTGCACCAGTGCCTCACCACCCCTACAGTAAAAAATTTCTTCCTTATGTCTAAACTAAACTTACACTCTATCAATCTGGAGCCATTCCTGCTTGTCTTACTTATAATGTCCTTGTAAAAACTTCCTTTCTGGCTCTCTTGTAGCCCCTTTGGGCACTGGAGTGTGCTCTAAGGTCTTGCTGGAGCTTTCTCTCCTCCAGGCTGAACAGTCCCAGCTCTCTCAGACAAGAGTGTGCTTCAGCCCTCTGAGCATCTTTGTCACCTTTTTCTTCTCTGTAACATGGCCTGACAGGTCCTCCTGGCCTGACCAATGCAGTGCTGCCATTCCCTCTGGGAATAACATTCAAATCTCCTGAAACTCAGGAGAGAACCAGTGTTTCTCAGGGCTGCATTGCCCATGTTGCCCCACGCAGAGCTCACCCCCAGGTGACAGCCACAGCTCCTGAAGACAGCAGCTCGGAGGGAGTCATGGCTGCCAAGTAGCTCACGTTTACCAGCAAATAGAGGCATGTAACCAAAGGAATGGCGATCATGAGAGCTCTGGGAAGGGTCACCTGGAAAAGGGATGACAACAGTGTTAGGTGCAGCACATTTATGCCTGCACTGTGCTTTTTTTGTTTGTTTTGGTTTTGCCACCACCCACATCTCTCATTCAAATTCTTCCACTCCCAAAGTTTTTCCTCAGAACAAGACCTAGATCCAGATTCACGTGGCAGTTTTCACACCAGTCTTGTACAGTTTCAAAGTTAGTCTAAAAAACTCCACAAACAACCAACCAAAATAAATCAAACCAAAAGAACCCACCAAATCTTATTAAAAAGATTTTGGTTTGTAGCTGCCCAAGATGCCTTTTGCATACTTCTTGATTATTTTAATATTGATTTATTTGTTATTAGTGTGTTATGTCTCCTGGGAGGAGCAAAGTTATGTCCTGCCAAGGACAAAGTTCCAGTGTGTGTTGTATCATGTTTAAAATTGTGTCTTAGAACACACAGAATCATTTTAAGACTCAAAATCCACAGTTTCTTATGCAACTGAAAATACCAGGAAATGGCAACTGTGTGCATCTAAGAACCTGAAATATCAATCTTTGCAGTCCTCATTCCCAACGCAGGACAAGATACAGCAATTCCTAGTGGTGGGGTGTCCACTCGGGAAGGGCCTGAGTATCAGTGTGCATGATCCTGTGGGAGAGAGTGGGCCTGGGATCTTTGCTGCCATTTAGGTTAATATTTAACTCTGTCTTTTCATTTAATCTGTAGGATCTTGTGTGCTGCACTGGTAGAAAGCACACTCTATAAACTCTGCACACATACAACTCTTGCAAAATAAGAGTTGTTCATTGCTGCAGTGTTTGATCTGTGAAAATGGGTAATATGGCATAGAGAAGGCCGATGTGAGATGCAGGTGAGCTACTTCAGTGCCTATAGCATGGACTGCACAATGCTAAAATATGGATGTTTAAAGACAGGGATCATTCACAGAGTTAGATTCCCTTTCCAGTGAGGCTTGGCTTGCTCTGAAGTTGCCTCTTGATGCAACAGGGAGAAAAAAAGTAGTTTTCCAAAGCATAGCTTATGGATCAAGTCTTTAAAGAAATACATGGTGTTAAGCATCCTTTATGGATTATTGTAGTGAGTGCTTTTCTGAATGAATCTAGGTGTCTACAGTGAGATCCTCTAAACACTAAGACAAAACTTCATCCCCAAAGCATCCAGGTGCTGCCTAATAATTTCTTTCCAGTCAATTTTAGGACTTTCATAGGACCACAAGATGGTTTGGATTGGAAGGGACCTTAAGGATTATCTAGTTCTAACCCCATGCAATGGGCAGAGGTTCCTTCCACTACACCAGGTTGTTGAAAGCCCCACACAAGCTGGCTTTGAACACTTCTGGGGATAGGGTATCCACAACATCTCTTGTGTCAGTGTCTCGCCACCCTCACTGTAAATCCCTTGATTACCACTCTTAACACAATCACAGATAGAATCAAAAATATTAACAGCAGGATTAAGTAAGTAAAACTCAGCTTGCTTGCTCACTCACCTCAGGCTTCTTCAGTTCCTCAGTTACATAATTTAGGTTGTTCCATCCATCATAGGACCACAGTCCCTGGTAAAATGCCACTCCAACTGCCCCAATACCTGTAGTTGTGCCTTGAAAACCATTCTGAAAACTCTGAGTTTGTCCATTGGCAAGCAGCACCAACCCACCCACCACAATCACCAACAAAGCCAAGAGTTTGGCAGCTGTAAAAATGTTCATAACAGATGTTGCCAGCCTCACGTTGAGACAGTTGATGATAGTCAAAATCAGGATGCAGGCAGCAGCTGTACATTTGACAGCAACCTGCGGAGATGAGCATCCTGGGTAGAACGGCGCAATGGCGTACTCAGCAAAGCTCAGACAAACAGCTGCCAAACCAGCTGGTCTCACCAGGATGACAGAAGTGTAAGCGAAAAGGAAAGCAGGAAAAGAACCAAAAATCCTCAAAATGTAAATATATTCTCCTCCAGACTCTTTAATTATTGTTCCAAGCTCAGCGTACGACAAGGCTCCAAACGTGGCCAGGAGACCACATGCTGCCCAGATCAGCAGGCTGCTGGCAGGGTTCCCCATGTGATGTAGTACCCACTCAGGGGACATAAAGATCCCTGAGCCTATCATGGTGCCTGCAATTAATGACACACCACTAATCAGGCCGACCTCTTGTTTCAGTCTTAGCTTCTCCTTCCCTTCACTCAGATCTGTGGATGAATGAGGAGAATCTGTTGAATGAAGTGGATCTGTTGTCTTCCTTTCCCTCATTGTGGAAATGTGAGGAGATGTTGTAAGGAGAGAATCTGAAAAAGGATTAAGGCATTTGAATAAGGACTACCTCAGGCTTTAAGGGTTAGTTAATAATTACAAAAGTCACACTGAACCCTGTTGAGAAACACAAACTTATCTTCTGCATTTCGCATTCTCTCATTACCCATCTTGTCTTGGTAATTTATTACACTGAGTTTGATTATCCCTGAATCTCACAGCAAGCAATGATAATGGATAGTATCTAGCATCACCTCAAAATCACTCAGCACATTACTGGACTGTGATCCTAGTTATCTCTCCTTTAAATCATGCTTCAAACAGTATCTGAAATAAGGATCAGGTAGAACAAAGTCCCCATGCAAATCTGTACTTTATTCTTTGCTTAAAAGTCAATGTTCAGTGCTCAGTCATATTTTCATACTTCACCGTAGCATGATCAAACAAGTCTGCCGGCCAACATGCTAAGGCTTTGCTCAGCAAGGAACATTTCCGGTGTCTCGATCAAAGGAACAGAAATGTATTGCTAAAAACAGTCCAGAGACACTTTTTCTGCACAGTAGTAGGGGGCAATATGGGCTTTTTCCAGTTTTAGGAAGTGCAGGAGAAGCGTGAAAAGGCTACAATTACATTTTTCCAGGGCCTGTTTACCACTGTACATAAGGTGTGCTCACTCCTACCAGACCAAAATCTTCAGAGCACTTTGTCACAGCTCATCATATACACATTTCAATGCACACATGACAGAAACATGGCACAAGATTTTGAAGATACCCCTGACCCTTACTTAGATATCTAAGACATAAAATTCCAGACCTTGAGCAAGGTTCTACTATAAATATGACTATTACAATGCATGAGGGTGTATTTTTGTGATCTGTGATGTGTATGAAGTATTGAGCAGAAGGGAGCTTCCACACGGATTCCTTTGAACATGAATTAAACTTTACTGGAGAGATACTGTCCTTGGAGGCCTCTTGGAAACTTCTGCTGTGATGAGTACCAGAAGTGAGACCTTTCTCTGCCCTTCATGGCAACCACAGACCTTGAATCTTTAAAACTATCTGTCCTTCTCAAACATTTGAACTCAAAAAAGCGTGACTATAAAGAGGGCAGTATTTCTATTGTTCCTGTAAAAATTCCTTCTAAATCATTTAGACTTCTCTTTCTTTGCCTTTTTGTAAAATAATAGTAATAATAATAATAATAATAATAATAATAATAATAATAATAATAATATCTAACTAGCTTTGCATTTCTCTTGAAGAAGAGTCCAAGGTAACCCTTGGACCTTTAAAAAAACCTCATGGGTCCACGAGAAAAACAACATATACAAGTCACATAATTTCTCATGCCAAGGCAAATAAAGTTGCTCAAATTTTATCTTCAGGTTGAAATTCTCTAAAGAAGAAAAAAGCTCTCAAATCTCATTAAAAAGTAGGGGGGTTAGGGTGTAAATATTATTAGATTAAGGAGACAATGAGAAAAGTTTGATGAGTTTTGTAAAGGATTTCAGAAGCTCTTCTTATCACCTTTCTAGTGTTCAGTAGGAAATGGATGCCAGCTGGTTTTCTGCTAATTTCAAAGTCCCTTATAGAAGTTCACAGCTGATCAAGGGGTAGCTGTAACAAAAGTGAAAGCTTATACTTTATCTGTCAAGTAGGTTTATTCAGCTTTCCCAGAAAAGGTGTGAGTTCTGAGAATAAACATACACCTTGTACTGCAAGGGTGCAAATTAACGCATTGCATTTCAAGTTAATGGTTTGCAAAGTGGTTGAGAACTTGGAGGGAGGCATCCCAGTAACGCAGAGTATTTTGGTTTGCTTTTACTAAGTGACAGTGGTCTTGTCTGGTTTAGCTATTTGTAGTGTATTCTTCTTTAAATTGCAAATGACACTGTAACTCGAGGCTGGAATCCTTCAGCAGTCCAAAGGTCTGGTGTTTTTCCTGCACTACTGACACTCCACTTCTGTGTGCATCAATGCATGTATTATGTATACCAATCCTTATTGAAAATAAAGGCACAAAACATGGTTAAATCGATGCTAGAAGAAAATTTCATATGACTACAGGTAGTTAAGTATCCTTCCAGTACGGCTATAGATATATTTCTCTAAGTCTTCTCCTGTTCTAACGAAGAGCTTCTGTTCTGAAGTGTAAATGCAAGGTTCTTGGAGGGGATTTTTTCAAACCTTTACTGTTCTTGCTCCTAGAAATGAATAACTTCTAATCTAATGTTGTGGGAAAAAAAAAATAGAATTTCTTCAAACTTGATCATGTCAAAAAAATTTCTGTAAGGCCCCTCATATAACCAAAATTAATTAACTGGTATGTCAATAGCCTTAGTGAGTTCCTAGAGGGAAGTCTATTTCTGATCCCAGATTCATTGTTACTCAGTTCTTACTGCTTCTACCTAAAGTAATAAGGAAACTAATTAATAATGATAAGAACTTGAGGCTATTCCTGTGGAGGTTAAGGCAGACTGATTGCTTTGGATTTTTTTTTCCATTGTCTTGTTCATTTTTTGACTGATATTCGCAGTAAGGAGAAGCCATAAGATATTTTAGTCAAATGAATTGTCATAATTATAATTTGTCAAAACTGAGTATGTAAAAGGGCAACTCACTGCTCCCTTCCAAAAGGGAGAGGTATAAGAAGGAGTAAAAAATACAAGTTCTGCTTTCTCCTCGTGTGGAGTAGCAGAGCTTTGCTGCTCAAGCTGTCACCCAATAAATCCCCTACCTGAACAATTCTCACTTACCTTTGACACTGCAATGGGTGATTGCCATCTACTGGTCCCAAGCAATAATGCGACATCGCTCAGTCTGCATTTGGGTTTGGTATTTTGCATTCCTGGCAGAAAAGAAAAGCCCACTGTAAGTATTACTTCTTCAACATTAAAATAGCACAAATAGACTATATTTAAGTAGAGTGAAAACTCTCCTTTATGTCCTTATAGCTTTTTAATCTCAGGGGTAACTATAAGGACTAGAGAAAACTAATTTAAAGGTCAATTGGTAAAAATCAAGCAAAACATGTGGGCAAATATTTTGCAATATTTAATTTTAGGTCCCAGGAGTGATGTTTGGAACACAGTTATGGTCTTGGTTTCCCTGTCCCATGTTTGGGAAAGAGTTATAAATCCCTGGATGGAATTAAAAATAACCTGTAATCTGAAGGCAGAGTGGCGAAAACCATTGCCCATAACTTACTTTGGAGGTAGACATCAATCCTATACTTATAGATTTGTGCAGGGATCAAGATTTTTTTTTTTTAAATTAAAAAAAAAAAAACCCAAACAGCAAACATCAAGTTGGATGAGAGGTACTAAAGGTTAGAGAATTCATCCAGGACATAAGTGGTGGGTTTGATGGCCTTCTCTAATGTAGTGATTTCACATTCATCGAATTTGTTTTGTTAGATTTGTTAAATCTATCTTCCCACTATGGAATAGGATTAGAAGAAAGGCATAACAGGCTTAACTTAAAGATAGAGACAGTTAGATTTATTAACACACACTAAAGGGCGAACAAAAAAACCCACATGAAACCTTTCTAAAAGCATTTCCCTCCCCCCTACCAACAGTTTATTTTTCCACGAAACAATGTAAAGAGACAGAAAATCAGAACTCTAGGTCAGTACCACTTATAAAATAGCCTTTCATTCAGTCTTTGAGAGAGACAAGTCCCTCCTGATTTTGTTCAGGGGGAACTTTCCGCAAGAGACACAGTCTGTTTGTGGCTTCCAGCTCCAACAAAAGCAGCCCGCCCAAGAATCTGCATTTGTGAGCTTCCCAACACGTAGTCTTTCCATGACTACGTGGGCCGTGGACTTACACATGGGGTTTCACCTTTTAAAGATGCACACCTCCACAACAAAGGATTTCTCATTCTTCACTGGTGATGAGGCTTTAAACATCTCATAGGATCACTAGATTACAGTTTCTAATTCAATATCCACNAGGGACCCGGCTTGGCCCCTCTGCCCCCCCTTCCCCGATGTTACCTCATGGCAAGCCCGCAGTGAAAGAGGAAGCTTTCCCAAAATCCCACCTCTATTTAAGCCGTGTGTCCCAGAGGTGTACATTTGTATCCAATTGGCCAACATGACTGTCAGTTTTAAAGCAGATCACTAATAGGTTTTTTTTGTCATTCATGACAAACCAATACATCTAATAAGAACATGGAGACCCACAAATTCAGCTAGAATACTCCCACCTCCAAAATGCAAGATTTGAACTGCAGTTGCAGGCAGATCTTGGTGCCTGTGCTTGCCATATAAGTAGAGATGCCTGACTAAAAGCAGAGAGGAAATGAAGGCCAGAAAAGTGGAGCTCTGAAATACATCTTGAGCCCAGAAGAAAAATTGGGACAGAGAGACAACACACCCTAGATGTCCTGGGTGAAAACAGACAAAGGAAAGAGGACTCACTGAGAGGTATCTGCCCGGGGAATGGGCACCCCATGTGTTTTACTCTAAGGCTCTACATCCCCAATGCATCCTGGCTCTTCTCACATCTGAGCCTTGGAAGAGTGCAGCTTTGGGCCTCCACCCCCCTGGAGATGGCCTGGACTCATCAGCTTCTTTCATGATGTGCCCAGGGGCCAGCAGTGTGTGGTTGCCCCCCAAGACAACAGTGCCCCTGGCATGAAAAACAGGGCTTCTTGTGCAGCAGAGCTCTGGCTGGGATTCTAAAAATGCCAATGTGAGCTGCAGCTAGCAAAACAAAAGCACAGCCTGGGCTACTGGGAGTTGGATGGTGCGGTAGAAATGACATTTCTGGGGATGCAGGACAGCCCTAGGCTTCGCAACAGGAATCATCAATAAAAGTGAGCTTGTTTATATTTAGAGTGACTGCCTTTCCCTGTCATGTTACAATAGCAGATCTGAAGCTGGGGGGTTTAGAGTGAATCTTTAACCCAGTAGTTTACCATGAGCTGAGTTAGTGGTCCCTGTCTGGGTCTGCAGACAGCCTGCAGCTGAGCTTGAGCCTCCTTGTTCCTGCTCAGCAAGGGCTCAGCATATTTTGGTTCTACAACTATTAAACTTTGAAAGACCTGCTTTTGTTTTATAAATATTCTCTATTAAAATATATTTGGTATCCTATGTTTCCAACTAGACACTGAATATTTTGTTTAATTCTCTTACTGTGTTCAAGAGGAAGCTGCTAGTGTCATACTACACTTCTTAAAAACAAAGGAATCCAGGTAGAAGGAAATCTCAAAGGCTCAGGAGCAGGCTGTCCTTATGGGCCAAAAGATGGGTCAGTGGGAAAGAAAACCAGCTTGACTGAATAGGGAGGTTTTGCTGAAACACAGGGGGGAAAAAAAAAAAAAGAATTTATGACCTTTGAAAGAAGGGGCAGGCAACTCAGGAAGAATACAAGGATGTCAGTGGGTCATGTAGAGAGAAAATTAGAAAGGTGAAAGCTCAGCTAGAACTCAATCTAGCTACCACTGTGAAAGATAATAAAGAGTATTGAGGATGAGAGGAAATGGTCTCAAGCTGCACCAGAGAAGGTTCATGTTGGATATCAGGAAGAATTTTTTCACCCTTCTTTTGAAAAGGTGATTAAGCATTAGAATGGGCTGCAGAGGAAAGTGGTGGAATCATCATCCCTGGTGGTGTTTAAGAAATGACTGGTCGTGGCTTAGGATTTAAGCTAGGATTTAATTGGCATGGTTGTATTTCGCCAAAGTTGGACTTGATGGTCTTGGAGGTCCAACCTTAATTATACTATGATTCTATGATACTATCTGCTCTAGAAGATACTGATGGAGTAAGATGGAACACTGATGAAATGAGAACTGCAGCTGAAAAGAAATAATTACAACTTGGAAAAGTAGTGATCCCACTGCTGCTTGCACAGGTCAGGTTAATCTATCAAATGCTATTGGTACTTTTTCTTTCAGCAACAGAGGGAAATTATACAATTTTCTTCCTTCATTCTGTATTTCCTGGGTTTATATCTATATATGGATACCATGTGTGTATATATATATGTATATATATACAATCTGTCCTGTTTTCTTTTCGTAGCAATACCTTAAATTAGACTTAATAATTTATTTGCATTTGTTTGTACTCTTAAGAACTCCTAAATGTTGGAATTGAGTTTTCATTTACTTATTAATTTTAATTCAAGATTAGATTATCTTGTCCTGTACAAAGTCTGTTTCACAGAATCATTCTCAAATGAATGCTGTCATTACCAGAATACAAACAAACATTTTCATGAAAACTTTCTACCAAACAAAATTAAAATAGAACTTAAACATGCCAAAATTCTATTTTATCACTGAAATGCATTCCTACATTTCTGAGTAGATGCACAATACTCTGAATAACACAAGATAGTTTTATTATTTTTAAAATAAACTTTTACAACACATGCTTAGAGTTTAACCGGTAAATCTATATTCACTCTGTTGGTACCATTCTATAATAAAATAGTTTCCTCTGTACAATTCCTGTCAGAAATATCATAATAACATTGACCCAAATAATTCCAGTTTTCCTCAGGTGAAAAAGGGACATAATAACTGGAGGTACTAAACTGAATTCCTTAAAAACTTCATGAAAACTGATCCCTATTTTTGAATGAAACCCTGAACCAGAAATGACATTTAGGGCGCACAGAAGGAAGCTCCCTTCCCCAGCCTGCCCCACTGCTCCCACAACATCTTCCCAATAACCCTGAGGACCGAAGGGCTGTTTGCCCACCTGCCTCTTCTTAATCACAAAAGTGAGGGAAGCACCAGCTTTGGTAGTGTGACACAGCAGAGGGCCTGCCCTACTACTAGGGGACTAGGAAAAGCACCTGGAGAACAACAACCAGGAAGGAAAACAGGGTAAAGTTGCTTGCAGCAGCTGGTGAAAGTTTTGTGAGCTACCTCCGCCTGTTTGCTTTCCCTGGGCCACAGTCAGGAGTGCAGGGTGGGGCTGGCTGCCTTATCCCTGCCGGGCACTGCTGCTGTCAACACGTGTGCGGCAGATCACCCTTCCACTGCTCTCCTCCCACGCAGGGGTAGGATGTGCTTCAGCTCGCAGTCAGGGCCGGCATGTGGGCAGGGGTTTCCCCTACATCCCAGAACATTTCCTTTGTGGAGTGGTTATAAGGCGTACAATGGGCTCTGGGCCATCCAGGCTTCCAGCCTTGTGAAGTTGATCTCCTGGGATCAGCTTAGCCAGGGTCAAGGGGGCTCAGCCAGTCTCCATACCAGTTACTGCCTAGCTTCTCAAACAGCTAGGACAAGGGGGTAATTTTAATGCTGTTTAACTATAACATCACCTAGACTCTTTCAAATACAAAGGAAAAAACAATGTTTGCCTGGAAAAGCTACGTAAGTTATGACACTCTTTAACATCTCTCGCTGGTGCTTTATGAAGTTGCAACAAACGTGTATTTTCCAGCTAATGCTTCATCTTGTGCATTTTACAGAAAAACTAATGATCTTGGGAAGATAGGAATGTGTTGAGACGAATTCCTCCCATGTGTATGCTTTGGTTAAATCTAAAAATAGATATAAATAAAAGGAACGATGAAATGGATTAAGCATCTTTTCTTGGCCTTCCAGAGGAAGTAAGCGTGGGAGATGGGAACCAGGTTTTCATTCCATTTGGTAAATTTTCCCTTGAGATTGTATGAAGAAAAGAACTGTGCTGAATGTTTGGAGGACTCTTCCTGGTCTAGAGATCATAGTTCCTTAATCACCCTTGTCAGTGATGCAGCCAGCATGATGTAACATGGATGTACAGGAATCATTCTTAAGTAGCGTTGTTCTCTTGAATGAAAATTGGATGCATCTACAGATGATGTTCTCTAATTCTTAGTCCTTAGCCAAAATTAGTGGAAAGGCACTCTTATTTACACATATAAACTTCCTGATTTGCAATCCACTAACAGGATGTATTACGAGGGAAGAAGTTTTCCAGGCAGACTGGATTTCCGTCTGGAGCCAGCTCCAGCCAGTAGGCAAAGCAAGCCACGGGCTGCAGGGTGTGGTCTCGTGCCTCCTTCTCCGGTGCCAGGGAAATGGGAATTTATTATTCCCAATTGAAGAGCTAATCTCTGCTTCCCACTTGAAAAACTCCTTGCTCCCAGTGTCAGAGAGACAGCAGAGCCATAACCCATGTGGCTGGGTGGTGGGTTCCTCCCCCAGGAGCTCTCACAGGAAAACAAAGCAATTCTCTTCCCTCTCGCCCTGCCTTTTCCATTTTCTGCTCCAGATGCTGGCTCACCCTTGGGTCCCCACCCCAGCACTGGGGGTGCAGATGCACAAACAGCTGTTGGGTCCTGATAACAGATTAGCTGAAGACAAGGGTCCTGTACTGCAAGAGAGGGAGAGCTGACTCACAAAAAGAACTTGAATTTTGCAATGTTTAAAAACGCATTGTTTCAGCTCAATGAATTTCTTGTTTTGTTCTGTGTTTGACTAACTGCCTAGGAACAAGGATGCATCAGAAACAAGAGAAGTACTTTAGAAGTCTGTAAAACCTGCAAATATAATTAAAGGTAAGCCCACAGAGGTATGAATACACTGTTATTATTTATGTAATATGTGCATGACATTGGTGCCTACTTTTCAGTATTACAGTGCTCAACCACCCTGTTTATGCTCAGGAAGCAAGATGGAATTTCCCTTCCTCAGTCTGTGTCTGGCAGTCTATACTCACTGTGCTGTGCCTTGCTGCTCTGAAGGCATGTTTGGCACAGAAGGAGGTCTGGGTTCTCTGCATGGAAATGGGGGCCAGTGGGTATGTCTCCATGCTATAATGATGAGTCAGAACAGAGGTCTGAACTAGCTCTGAGCTAATACAGCAGTGCTCCATTTTGGCATTTAAATGATGTGTCCAGTCATCTTGTTGCTTTCAGTTGGGCCCCCTTGACACTGTATAAGAACAGGAAATTCTGGTGAGCTGCAGGTGCAGTTAAGATAGAAATAAAAATTACAGCCTAGTGATTATACCAAAAGAGCAGACATGACTGCAGATGTCCAAATGTTACCCTAAGCAAAGTCCACTTGGTGTCAAGGCTGCTGGTTCAGAGCCCTGTCAGAAGAACCTTTGGCAATTGGGAGGATCAGTATTTGATACGGCAAGAGATAGAAGGGTGTTAATGAACCTAAGGCATGAAATTATGTATGTCAAAGTACTGTTGTAGATCTTTCTTCTAGTTTTTCCTTTGCACTACAACTTCTCATTTTTGAAGATACAGAGAAGTTCTAGTTCATGCAAGTTAAGTTGGTGAAACTTTGTGCAAAAAAATCAAAACTTCTGGATATACTCTTGGGGTTCTTATAATGTATTTCCTTAGGGGAGAAAAAAAATGCATTCTCCTCACTCTTCCTTGTTCTGATATGACTGAATTATGTCACCCTAAGTGTGCAAAAAAAAAAAAAAGTACTCCCTATTATTTGGACTTCTAGTGCTTGCTTCCATTGCTTCGGATATTTCTTTGAACTTTCTTCCCCTTTTAGAAATTAAGGTGTTTACTCATTACTGCTTAATATATGAAATGAGTGACAATTTGATGCCCAACTTTGAGGTTTCCTTCTTTGTACGGAGTATCATATGCAATCTTCAGCTCTAAAAGAGCCACAGCCTGCTTCTATCATGGAGAGTTCCCACAACTTGATTCTGCACTGGAATGAAAAATATACTTCTATTGAGATATGCAGGCTTTTTTTTAAAGATAAGCATTGATGCCACTCTGTTGTGAAGGAAGTGAATGTGAATATAAAAACCAGCTGGCATTATGTCTGGCTTTGCTCTTCACAGCTATTCACATTCATTCATGTACGGGAAGTGATGCCATTAGTGACTCTTGTGTTACAACGGCAGTCTCTGGGGGCTGTGACTTTGAGGTATGTTTATGAAGTTTGTTCAGACCTCAGCCAATTATGAGGGGATGAATGACTTGGGGACCAAAGCCATCCTGCAAGAGAAACTAGTCTTCAGCTGACACCTCCTCCACCATTATAGCATAGACTTACTTAGCAAAGCATTTCCAGGAGAAACATTTCTTTCTTAGGACAAGTTCATGATGACCTGTGCTGCAGGCCTGTGCACTCCACTCACTGACACCTCCTCTCTTGCACTTCCTTTAAACATTTTGTTCTTGCTCTTGCAGAATTATTATCTTGTTGATAATGTCTACAGGAGCAATGATCATGTGTGCAACTGAATGGCAGGTCAGCAGTTTAGAAAAGTAGTATAGTAATGAGTCATTCAAAAATGGGATTAGAGACAAAATCTACTATAATACAACTGTGAATTTTCTGTTGGTGCTAAACTCATGTGCACTAGCTCATTATGTTATGCCAGTTGCTATCTAGTGCATAAAAAACCCAGAATACATGGCCTTCCTTGAAGAAATTTATGGGTGCGCATACAGGTAGGGGAAACGAAATAATACCACAATTTTGAGGAATAGACCAGACTGGCCTTTTCAGCATACTGAGACACTGGCTGTTGTCAAGTGGGTTTATGGGAATAATACTAGGGGAAGGCCTTTTTGTACCAGTTTTTGTGTTAAATGGGAAATTTGTAGGATAAGTAACTCAGAAGAGTTCTTCCCACACATGGGATAGAAAGCTTAAAACATGTAGTTTTAAACATTACAACTGGACAATGGATGCAGCTGCATAATGTGGGTCAAATGTTTCCACACCAGAAGAGAGGGTTGAGACAGGCTGTGAAGATTGAGGGAATTCAGAGAACAGCATCAGTGTAAGGGGAAGATGCAGAGACAGAGTTAATGAACAGGTTAGTGGCCAAAAGCAATAGAACAGAAAATCTGACTTAGCACATGAATGGCTGTGGCGGGGGAAAGGCTGTGCTTGTGAAGCACTGTGGGGCAAAAGGATGCATGAATGGGAAAGTCCCGCTGTGAAAAGTCTGCAGCTCCTAAGGCTGTTTCTCTGAGGCTCTGGGAACAGATTAGCCAAGGGGGAGGCTTGGCTCACTGGGACAGAGTCCTTACTGCAGTAAACCCTCCTGTGTATTATGGTCACTTCCAGCCTAAAACATGAAATACAAATGAATTCCTACAGCAATGCATCTAGCAGCATGTCTAGTGACTGTAGCATTTCAGACTCATTGATTTTATTAACTAAGTCTTTTGACAAAATGAAATGCAGAACCCAATGCATTGGGTGTCTGGATTTGGTATGCAGTTGTGATGTGGGAAAGTTAACTTCAGTATGGGATCTGCTCCTGCAAATGCATGAAACATACATCTAGATCACCATGTTTTACCAAGACGTAGCTCACAAGAGACATGCTAAGGATGTAAACCACCATTCCAAGGCCCTGCTCTGCAATTCGGGCAGATAGCTCCAAAGACTCCCAAGCTGCAGGGCTGTCCCTCAGTGAAGGTGTAAATAGTTAACTGCAACTGTTGCTTCAGAGAACTCAGAGGTTCACACATCCATGCCTGCCCCTCTTAAGCTAGATGATGACAGCTAGGCTGGGGATTAGACCGGGAGGATAGTTTGACTTGGGGTTTGGACTAGAGGGTCATTAAATCCCTCCCAACCCAAACAGCTCTCTGCTTCTCTGACTGCAAGGCTATTAAGCAGAAGATCTGAGATGAAGATATTGACTTCTTCCCTGCAGAACAGCCCAGCTGCAGCAGAGGGTAGCCAAAGTAGGCTGCTGATTTTGGGGACTCTCTCCAAGGAAGTCATGCCTGCAAATCTTGAGCAAAGGAATCAAATCTGGGCGCTCCCCCATCCTGGGAGTGAAGGATGTCACACACTTTGTGTTAAAAGAGTGCAAGCTTTTGCAAGGACCTTCAGTTTTTTGGAGATGGTTTGAGACTGTCTACCATACCTAGTTGTTTCATTTTCATCGAGGAATACCTTCATTTTAATTAATACGGGTTAATTATTTGCTACCCGGATAGATCCAACAGCATTCTTTGTCAGAACTGCTGGGGGACATTAACGTCATGGCAGGATAAATTCTGTTTATGCCCAGACTTTTAGATCTGGAAGTTTGTGTGACGGTATTTTCACCCCATCAACCCCCTAATTAGAGGTGTTCTGTTTTCAAAGTCCTGTACCAGGGTTTAAAAGATGAGATGGAACCCGTGGCTTAGGTCTTCAAAGGTGTTTATTCTATTTCTTATCTCATGGTTTTACAGCAGTCTCAGCACGCTAAAGAAAATGCAGCTACAGGAACACGGACAGAGGGTCCAAGGTCATTTTTAAAGATTTCTAACCCAATGAACTCTTAAAGCATGCTATATTTACAGTTTTGTACCAATAACTATTACCTATTCTAGACATGCAATTTCAACATCAAATCCATTCTCTGTGACACCGTCACAGCAGAAAATGGAGTAGACAAAGAAGAAGATGAGACACCACCCAAAATTCTCCATCTTGCTCTGATCTACTTCCATACTAAAAACCCAAACCTACAAATTTTCACCCTGTGACAAACTAAACTACTATTTATTTCAAATCTTTGTTGTTTTCAATTCATCTATGAGTCTTGGAAGTTTTTCCCATGGACTAAGGTCAAAGACAATGCTTTCCTGGGGTCCCAGCCAGGGTCTCAGACCCCCCAGGGCAGTTTGAGGGGGTTTCCCATATGCCCTGGACTCCAACATTTGCGGCCTTAGAGAATGCAGACCTCTTCATGATTAGGCACTAGCTGAGCAGGGGTGGTTAGGGCTGCAGCTTTCAGTTTCTGTGAGTGCTCCTCAGTCACGTGCCTTACCCAAGTTGTCAGAGGGAGACTGTGGAGGAAGGCAAAGGCATCCAGGCTTTTCATATCCTTGGTTACTGTCTTAAACTGTAGACTGTGTATTTCTTTAGTATTTTTCATTGAGGATAGCTATTCACTGAAAAAACTAAGCATAACTGCATTAAAGGAGTTTATCTGAAATGTCTGGAGTGTAAGCAGAGCCCAGTCAGGTGTTAACACATCCTTAAAAAGAGGAATAGTTAGGAAAAACATTTTGTAATGGACTGAGATCAAGTAAAACTATCTAAAGCATTTAGTATTTTTAAAGTTTCCACTCAGAACAAATGCAAAAGAGAAAGGCATTTCTTGACCTATTTTAGGATGAGTCAAAAACTTTAGTGCCATTATTAATTTGTGAGATGAGTGGTGGTGGAATTGCTTTATTCTTTTTTTTTAGAAAAATACTTTAGAAAATAATCAAATAATTGTATTTATCAGATCAAATCCCAAACTGATTGGACCTAAACATTTTTCTGTTTCATGATCAGGCTGGGTTTTTCTGAGAAAAAGCACACTGAGAAGCACACTGATCTGGAAATCATTCAAGTTTACGCTTATCAAATGCATGTTGAGTTCTTTGTGAAGATTTGATGCTTTATACAAACACTGATTAGAATTATTGAGGACAAATAGGGTCCCCAGAAGGGTCAGAGCTGGAGAGCTGGTGTAATGTAGACCAGCTGCTGTAAGTGTTCAGGATGCCAAGAGCATAACAGGGTTTCCTTCAGTCCCAGCTGGTCTGCATGAAGGGAAGGGCCGGCTTGGAGGCTGTGACTTAGAGGCCTCCCCTCCCCAGTAAGAACAGGAATTGGCTTTTCAGCCCCGCAACCACCCTGGAGACAGCCCCAGGTGGCAGTAGGATGGGACACTGGGGATCACAGAGATTAGCCATGCGAGTGGCAGCAGGCTGCAGACATCTGAGTATTTAGCTGACTAGTATTAGGCTCAAGAAATCATTTTCATTTCTTGCAGAAATGTTTCTATCTTTATCAGGAGCTGGGAACTTTTATGTTCTTAGCCGTGTCTATAAATACTGAAAACAGTCAGGATTTTCTCCTTTGAGACATCTCTATTTTTAAGAACACAGTTGGTAGTCACAGACATCCACACAACTGCTGCGCCAGCAGTAGCTCCAGTACAGGTGCTATTCTTGCAGCCCAGCTCGCCAAGTCACTGCCACAGGCAGGGCCTGACTCCTCTCTGCCTGCACATCAAGGGGTCGGCAGCAGCCACCGTGCAGTGCCCACAGGACAGAGAGCCAGGTTTTGTCTGAAGGTTTGATCTGTGGATGGCATCTGTCACTGTTTCCTGCAATGGAGCACTCTCTAACCAGGCTCTTGAAAAACGGGTAAAAAGGCAAAATAGGGGATTTTCTTGTGAAATGCATGTTTTAAAATGTCACCAACATGCAGAGATCCCTCTAATTTTTAGAGGCTTGCTGAATATGCAGAATGTATGCTTATAATGAGTGAGGTTATCAAGACGCAGTGCTGGCAATGCCTACCAGGACCAGAACTGTATTTACCAAAAGCACAACCCTGCTGTACCAGTGATCCCATCTTTAACTCTCTCTGGGGAAGGGAATAATTGGCTCTTTGCCCAAAATCACCACAGAATAACTATTAGCACAGCAGTTAACTAATAAATTAGTAACTGCTGAGATGCATTTTTGTTTGGTGTAACACACACATGCGAATGTACATCCCATGGGTGGTGGCTGGGTGTGAGGACCTTGGGAGTCACCAGCCCCCTTGGGGTCCCCATTGGGGACCCCATAAACAGGCCTCACCTCCCCTTTGTCTCCCATGCCTGCAGGTGGGCACCACCTCCCACCGCCACACTTCCTGAAAGGCCTAAAATCACAGAATCACAGACTTGTTAGGGTTGGAAAGGGCCTCTGGACATCATCTAGTCCAGCCCTGCCAAGGCAAGATCACAGGAATGTGTCCGGGTGGGTTTTGAATCTCTGGAGACGTCTCCATGACCTCCCTGGGCAGCCTTTTCCAGTGCTCTGCCACCCCCAATGTAAAGTTCTTCTCATGTTGAGGTGGAATTTCTTGTGTTCATTGCCACAGCTCCTGTCACTGCCCCCCCCCTTAAAAGTCTTACACCAGCCAGGTGCTTTAGGCTGGAGGAGACTGGGGGTGACCTCATTTCAGTCTTCAACATCCTCATGAAGAGAAGTGGAGGGGCAAGTAGCAATGTTCTCTCTGGTGGCCAGCAACAGGATCCAAGGGAGTGGCTTGAAGCTGAGTCAGGGGATGTTCAGGTTACATATCAGGAAAAGGTTTTTCACCCAGAGTTTGGCTGGACACGGGAACAGGCTCCCCAGGACAGTAGTCACAGCACCAACCTAAGAGAGTTCAAGAAGCGCTTGGACAATGTTTTAAGGCACATGGTGTGACACTTGGGATGTCCTGTAAGGGTCAGGAGTTGGACTTCTGGATCCTGATGGGTCCCTTCCAACTCAACAAATTCTGTGATTCTGTGATCCTCTTGGCACCTGCCTCTGACATACTTATATGCATCAATTGTATGTTTTCTCTGTTTTCCCTTTGTTTTCTCTTGACTGAAGAGGCTCAGCTTCCACAGTGTCTTCTCATATANGGCTCAGCTTCCACAGTGTCTTCTCATATAGGAGATGCTCCCGACCCCAGACCATCTTTGTGGCCTCCGCTGGACTCTCTCCAGTAGCTCCCTGTCTTCCTTGCGCTGAGGAGCCCAGGCCTGGACACAGTAAATGAAAGTGAGCACAAAGACACACGGCCAAGCGCCATCTCTGCCTCGCGGCGGGCAGGACGGGTCCAGGGACCCGGCCATGCCCGCCCGGCGCCCGCGCTGAGGGGCGGCGCATGCGCGGCGGAAGGGGCCGGGGGCCGCCGCCTCCTCCCTCCGCCTCCCC
>WBMY01000029.1:204052-248793 GCA_013397315.1 Donacobius atricapilla | reverse complement strand
CCGAGCCCGGCCCGGCGGGGGCTGTGGGGCCGGGTTGGTGCCCGGGAGAGCGGCGAGGGACGGGGGCGGACGCAGCGCTGGGGCTGCAGTGGGCTCCGGCTCCGGCTCGGGGGGAGCGGGGACGGGGGCGGCGCTCGGACCCCACGGGCCATTGCGTGGCTGGAATCGCGTGGGCTTTGTTCGAACGCACGAAAAACTTGGTTTGTTTTTTCAGTGCTCTTAAGGGTAATAACCGCTCCCTGAGAGTGCAGCGAGAAGGCCAGATGCCTTTGGTAGCTGGTAGCACACAATGAAGCTGAGGGGTTGATTCTGCTTCAAACCTGCCCATGCAGACCACAATAACAAAAAGTTGAGGAAAATTCCTCCTGTCCTGAGTGGATCGTGCGTACAGCGAACAGTTTGGGGTTAATCTCCGTGGCAGTTATAGTGCAAAGATTTTTGGGTTTCGTTTTGGCATTGTTTTCTTTCGTGTGTTTCCTAAGGTCAGACTCTTATTTCCTTGAGAGAAAATTTTGGGGCGGTTTATATTCCTCTGGTTTACAGTTTGTGGCAAGATGGCTTAATACCAAAATGTGCAGCGTGTTTGAGATGTGATAAAGAGGTTTTTATCACCGGATTTCGGGATGCTTTTTTTCTGAGCAGTTAGATGTGTATGAGCAATGAGAATCGGTAAAATTCTTAATTTGCCTAATATTCACTTATATGCTACATGTTAACAAAATATTTTGAGGTTTATTTTACTTTCTCTTTGTTGCCTCTCCACTGAGAGATCAAGCCTTCATAGTTGTTTTGAGCTGATGGTGTAGGTCTTCAGGTGTGTGGGATATGAATGCATTCAAAATACAGTTTCTATGCCATGTTAGCATTTGTACGCATAAAGTTATATTTATGTTATATTTAGTCACGTCTAGGTTTAAAACCAGATGTTAACAACAGTCGCAGTTCTGTTGAGAAGCTGAGGGAGATGTTGCCTACTTTGCTCAACAACTCTGTGTCAATGTGAATATAAATATGCTAGGGAAGTGGGAGAAGGAAACTCAAATAAAAAGGGAAATGCTAATTTAGTGGTGGTGTGGTTTGGGTTATATGTGTGGAAATGACACCAAATCACCTGACAGTTTTCTGAAGTGTTCAGAGTGGAAAATTTGGAATTTGGCCCAGCAGAATAGTTAGTAGGCAAATGCATGTGAGAAACTGCTTGATAATGCACATTCTGCAGTTTATTTTGTGGATGTTGTGCATAGGAAAGTCCATGTTATCTGAATACTATTTTTTCTGCATTAATAAGAGTGGTTTGTTTTTATTTTTTTCTATAGTATCACTCTGTAGTACTGAATCTTATCCTTCTGTGTTTGGGATGTTGGCACAGTGCTGAGGCAATTGTAATTTTATCTGGTATTGTGATTGAGCCAATAGTGCAAGCACTTGGCTGAAAGAGCTGGGCTTGCCTGTCTTCTTATGAGAAGATGCCTCTTGTTATGACAGTTTATGTTAAATCTTACACTGGATTGTGGAGTAACTGAAGGCTTTATGTAGCTCTTTTCCTTGGGTGTTTCTCTGCAATGTTCTCAATGGGCCAGATGTTGCAGATGTTTAGGGCAAGTGTGTTAACAGAACATCAGCCTGCTGAATACTGTGAACTAGATCTGGTTTTTAAACAGCACCTTCTGGTTCGCTTTTAGATATGGCCCCCTCTCCTTGGTTTAGTGATATTTGAGTGTGCACTGAATAATCAGCATGTGTAGAGGCATTCTCCTTGATAATGTCATCTTTCTCTTCGTACAGTGGTTTCTAAAATCCCAAAATTATTAGGCCAAGTTCTTATACACAGAGGCAAGTAAGCCAATAGAGGGTTTAAATTCCTGCCTGTATGTCTTCCTGCTTTTTTTTTGAATGTGGAATTATATGAAAAGTAGCTATCTATTACACTAAAAAGAAACCTAAATTCTCTTGAATGTTAAATTCTGGGTTGAGAATCCCCTGTGAAATGAGCATTAATACATTGGTTTGTTTTGGGGTTTTTTTTTAAGTTTGATAGAAACTCTGCAGAGAAACAACGTAAGGCAGTAGACATGGTCTGTAAATGCTTCTCATTGGGTGTATCAGAAGTGTAGGTATGTAAGAGAGTTATCAATCTTCTTTCTCTTTAAGTAATGTAGGTGAAAATGTTTGCCTCATTTAATTGGGATTTCCCCACCCATAACATAACTCTTGTTTTGCTTATTCCACATAAGCCAGTGCCCAGGCCTTTGTCTTGGGAATGAGGCGAGAAATCTGTCCTGTAAAAGCTCCTGTAATAAATAATACCAATTGTGTAGTGTTGCTAGTAAGGAAGTTGGAGGCACTTCACAGTCATGTAGTGGAAAAGCATTTAAAATTAAATCAAAACATGTAAAGGATTCAGTTCTAGCTGCTCCAGTGTCATTTCAAACAACTTATACAGAATTCATACGATGGTTTGCATGCTGAAACTTTACAGCAAGATTTAGTATGGATCTCTCTCAGAGTACCTGCTGTAGCTTTTGGAATAGTAGGCAAGAGCTGATATGTGAAATGTTTAGCTTACGAATAAAAACCACTTATCTCCAAAGATTATATTTCATTATTGCTTAACAGATATTTTTTCTAAACATGGTTATTTAAGAGCAGTTGTAGATATGTAGAAGAAATACATCTGAGGAGGTTGTGACAACCATCTTGGGAGTTAAGAAGGAAATGCAAAACTCCATAGCAAAAGCATCTCAGTAATAATCCACATTTGACTTTTTTGCCAGTTCTCTGTATGTGCATCTATTTGCACTAAACTTGAGTGGTGATATGATCTGCTGTCCTCTGCAGACTGTGCTAGAAACACATCTGCAGCTTTTCTAGGCAGGCTTCTTTCTTGACAACAAATACTTGTGTACTTTAGATTAAGTAGTCTGGTGTATGTTTTGTAGTTGTGATTATTTTTAATTTAATTTTTCATACAGCCCCAGGATAGGTTACCTCTTGCTTCATTATGGTACTGGCAAAAGTCTCAGTTACAGGTAATAGATCTGGTTATCTGTCTTTCCATATAATGGTTCCAGTATGTAAATCCTGCTGGAAATAAGTGGAGTTGACCTATGACCCAGTCAGACCTACGTTCATAACTTTGCTCTTAGATTTCATCCATGTTGTTTTAGGAAGGATTTTGGGTGATGGATTGAACTAGTCATATAGTCATTTTGCATGGCTGATACAAAGTTTCATGTAGAACTAGATCATAAATCTCTTCAAAGGGAAGTGAGATTTTAAAAGCTGCATTAAGTTCTGTAACTCTTCACGTGTGTGCATTGATTAAATACAAAGCTAGACGTGCTGGAAATGACTTTGTGTAGTTGATCTAAAAATAAAGAGTCTGGCTTGACTCATATTGTTCAAGTATCTTCTGTTTGTCTCCTCTATGATATATATTGCTTAAATTTTAGTTTTAGCACAGTACAGTGATGAGTTAATCACGTAGTCTGAAGAAGTTGCAGAACTCATGTTACTACAGTATTTTGACAAGAAGCAAATATCTACTGCAACAATACTGATAAGACAAAGTAGCTTTAGATCTTGCATTACTCACAAAACCAAGATTGTTCAAGATTATAAAAAAATACTACCCTGTAACTGTCTGTATAATATATTCTTCCTTAAAGATGCGACGCTGGGTAGTCTGTAAGACTCGGTGAATAAGGCAGAATTGTGTAGAGGGATTAAAGGACTGGTTTGTTTTGTCTGTGTTTGAGATCTAAGTGTTGTAGTCTGATTAAATATCACCCCACTTATGTTAGATTTTAATTGTACTTACCACTTCCCTTTAGCATGAAAAATAAGACATTCCTTGGACTTGAATATTTTTTTTCTCCCTTAAGAAGTACTTATTTTAGATTGTAGGTAATATTCTAGGTTTTATTTATGTCCATTCATGTACTAAAAGGTTGATAATACATCAGTTATGGTAGATTAGGAATGTGTGGAGATCATTAAGTGTGGGCGTTCAGGCAGGGACAGGCGTTTTTTCCCAAGAGGATTTTGTCGATACCAGAGTGTTTTGCTGTTGTCATTTATAATTGTTTTAAGCCAAGTCTTAAATGTTTAACAAATGAACTGATGAATTTCATTTTAATCGGAGTCTGAAATCTTTATTTTGTGAAGACCCCCACATGTACTGACTGTTGTGTGGGTTCGAGACGTTTAATGTCAATTACTATGTTAGAATGTTATGTGGTTTAACACGTTTGAAAGAATAACTGAGGCTAGGGTGTGAGAGTGAGATGTAGTTCAGCTAGAGAATTTCGTTTTCTGTGCTACTTCGTTACATAGTCTGCTAATTATAGAATCAGACGTAGCAGTATAACAGAATTAGTGGTTTTACACATCGTGCTGAGTAATAATGTAAAAGAAACTGCTGCCTTTGTGATTGAAAATTGTATTTTGATTCTTTTAGCAAGGAAATATGTGGGCAAGCATTTATAATGTATGGAGCTCTACCATTTCAATACATTGTGGTGCCTTTTTTCTTTTAGAGTTCTAATTTGGCAGTGGCATTTAAGATTTAAGGTCTAAATCAGAGAACATATTTCCCAATAAATACTGTTCTTGTATTGCTTGGACTTTTTTTTTTTTTTTTTTTTTCCCCCCAGTCCTAATTATAAAAACTATATATTTAAAGACATGTAGGAGAGCCTTTTATGCTATCAAGAGTTTTTCTTTTTAGCTTTCTATGTGGAGTGAGCATTTCTGGTGCCCTCCTGGGCAGGGCTGAGGTGTCCTGGCTGGAGACGAGAGGCGGGATGGATGTGAGCATGGGGCCGGAAGGCAGAGGGTTGGGCTGGGGGCTGCCCCAACGGGAGCAGCAGCGGCAGGAGCGTCAGGGCCCAGGTGGGAGCGCTCCTCACACCGTCCCTGTGACTGGGATGGTGTCAGGTGCTTGCAGGATCCAGGTACCCCTCAGTGCATGTTCTCCATGCCACAGCTGGAATTTCTTCCAGCAGCTGGCTGGAGGGCAGCTGTGCCTGGCAAACCCTGCTGGCCCGCAGGAGATGGCGCTCATATAGGTCACATAGTATGTCGTTGATTCTTTTGTCATTGGAACTGCTGCTGTGTTCTGTGTCAAATCCACATCTCTAAGAACAATATGTATGAATTAAGCTGATTTTTCAAGGCTGTAATAATCCAGCCTAAAACTTGCTACTGATTTTGTTAAAGCAGTTATACATGAAACTGTATAAAATAATTTTTCAGTGTTCAGTTGGAACCATTTAACTTGCATAAGCATATCATATTTCTCTGAGTGCCTGTTTTTTATCAGAATATGATAAAATAGTTAGTTTTGAATTTATGCAAAGCAGTTGGCTCAGTTTGAAAAGTCACTCACTCCTGGTAGGCTTTATAAGAAGTAATATGCATTTAGTACTAAGTCTTATTTGCTACACTTAGAGATAAGAATGTTTTATTCAGGTGAAATAGAAGTAGAATTGAGTGTAGATTAAAATGTAACTCTCCTTTTGCATATGATAACCTAGAAGAGAAAAAAATCCAGTGTTAAGCCTTTTGCCCTCAAATGTTTGATACAGCTTCCCAAGTTTCATTCAAAAACTTTTGCTTGAATTTGAGGGTAGGAGTTACTTTCTCCCCCAGGATTCTGGTAGTGTGCCACATTTTAGGTCCACAAGGAACTTTTTGTGCTCGCCCAAGGACATAGGGACTGTATTCAAAAAATGTAGTAAGTATAGGACCAAATGTAAATAAACAAATTCTGCTGACTTTACAAGCAGGAATACCTGCTGTGTCTTCATCTTTTTCTTCACCTGTTCTTTCTCATTCTTTAATTTCTTTTGTTTCTGGCTTTCCATTTTACTATTTTCTTTCTCTTATATTGACCCACATAGCAAAATAGAAAACCTTTTACCTGACATCCTGCTGCATGCTGTATCACTTTCTTTATTACTTGTACAGAAGCCATAAAACAGTTTTGTAAATCCAAAATTCTACAATATTTTATTTGTCCATTTGGATACACTTCCTGAGAATGAAAATGAAATGAAAATTTTTTCCTGCTAGTGGAAGTTGCACAGGTAATGGTGCTGATTTTCACTAGAATTTCTCAAGGTTGATATGTTGTGTAGGTAAAATTATTCACAGCTAAGTAAATGCTGAATAACAGTTGTAGCTCCCTTCTGCCACCTGCTTTCCATCCCCAGTGCTCAGAGCAGTGCCTTTATCAGCAGCTTTCTTTAGTTCAGTTAGGTCCATCCAAATACTTCTGGATTCCTCTTGAAGATGAATGTCATGAACATCGTATGTGTTTTCTGCTAACTTGAATGGGGGATGCAGAGGAACTATGCCTCATTTTTGAGGTGCATCAGTGGTTCTTTGCATTATGAAGATTTGGTGAAGGGGAAGCTGCTCTTTGCTGTGCATTATCCACGTGGGAATAGTAGTTTTCAGCATACTGTAATCATTATCTTACTGTTGTACCATTTTTTGACTCATTTGCTCTTATTCTTCCGTAGCAATGTAGACAAGCAGAAATCAAGGACAAATCGGGGGCTTCTCCATTTCAGTTCTTTGATTTGAGTTCTGTGTACTAGTGTTATTTAGGATTTACTTAAGATGGAGGTTACTGTTTTGTTGGAGGTGTTTTGGGTTGGGGGGGGGGAGTTTGGGGTTTAGTTTTTTGGAGGGGGGAGAGTTTGTTGTTTTGGGGTTTTTTTGTTTGTTTTTTTTTTAGAACAGAAAACTATAGAGTTAGATGTACTAAAGAAATGGGTTTTCTAAAATCTATATGCAAGCAGTGGAAGGAGTTTAGCTGGGATTATGGTCTGTGTCTACTACACAGACTGTAGGTTAATATATTAAAAATAGAAATTTTTATGCATTCAAAGAAAAACTGAAAAGAAAACTAATAGAAGCAAATATAGTAGATAAGCATCTTGTAATGTCTGATGTTCAAAGAATCACTGAATTGTTTGGTTTGGAAGGGACCCTAAAGATCATCCAGTTCCAACCCCACACCCCGCCATGGGCAGGGACACCTTGCACTGGTTTAGGTTGCTCAAAGCGCCATCCAGCCTGGCCTTGAACCCTTCCAAGGGTAGGGCAGCCAGAGCTTCTCTGGGCAATTGATGCCAGTGCCTCACCATCCTTACGGTAAAGAACTTCTTCCAAATGCCTGCTACAAGCCCTCTGTCGGTGTAAAGCCATTTACCCTTGCCCTGTCCGTGCATGCCTTGGTGCAGCTTTCCTGTGACCCCTCTGGGTACTGGGAGGTGCGCTAAGGTCTCCTCGGAGCCTTCTCTTCTCCAGGCTGGACAGCCCCAGCTCTCCACCAAACCCCCCCAGAACTTCTCCCCAGCATTGCTTTCCATCTACTTTCCCTGGGCTAGTCTTCTATCAGGTGAAGTCCCATGAGCCTGAGGCCTTACCTGGTGATTTAAATACGGAACATGGAAAAACCTTGTATCCACTTTCATACCCGAAGATCCCTGATACTTTTTGACTGACACAGGGTGATACATAGAAGCGAGTTCCAGGATTGTTGTGTTGGGAGCTGTAAGACAAACGGATCAGCTTGGCTGGAGTCACTAATGGAATGTGAAGAATCCTTAAATTAGTTGAAGTGCTAAAGAATCTCAGTAAGAGAATAAGAAGTTGATAAATATACTTCATTAATTGCAAGAAATGAGTTCGTGGGAAGACTAGTGAAACATTGTCTTGTTCTTCTGAAAGCCATCGGAAATATCTTCAAAAGAACTCAACAAAAGGCGAGATGATGTCTTTACTAAAGACAATTATTTGTCAAGTAGGACATTTAAATTTTACTGTGGTTAAAGAGTGAGGAATTGCTTGTCAGTGTCTGTGATAAGGGGTTATTGAGGGATGAAGTGTAGGAATTATCACTGAAGTGTCAGTAGGTGGAAGGCATTTCATGACATTAATAAAATGCTTTAACTTTTGGTCAGCTCTGAAGTGATCAAGTAGTTGGATTAGATGATTCCTTCCAGCTGAAATATTCTACTATATGTTAATTCACAGTAGCACTGGAGGTCTTTGACAGCCCAGGGAAAGATCAAGTGGGTTGTCCTGGAGATCCATGGTAATATTGAGGCTTAGTGTACCCTAATTTGAAATTCTCAGGCTAATGGAAGAACTCCAGGTGGCACACACATTTAAGAGAAGAGCAGGAAATACAAACATACCACGTGGAGTTGGGTTCACCTCTTGGTTGAAATGGAAAATTCCTTTTGCTAAATGTACACTTGACACGTTGATGTTCAAATTAACCAACCCCTGGCTGAGACCTAAAATCATCGTCTTTACAGAGCATTTCAGCGTAAGAGGCACAGAAACACGCAGATTGTTAATATTCTCAGTCTGTTGTGTTCTTCTATATCAGCTTCAGCTGTAGCAATAAAATTTGAAGCAGTGGACGACACTTCATAGTTACTAATGGCCAACACTTTGGAGACTTGAACTACTTTACAGGCAGAGGGGGAGGCTCAAAACAGTAATTTGCAGCATAGAAGAGGGCAGAGGCTAGAGGAGCGTGCTTTGCGTAAGAGGTGATAGCCAAAAATCTTTGGACACTCAGCTGAATAGTAGTGCATGTACAACTGCTCAGTCCAAGCTGTCAAAGCCAGCGCAGTTAATTTGACTCAGGACACCACCACTGTCCCCTGCCATGTTAAAACACTGGTGATCATCCAGTCACTGAGAAGGTTAAGTATAAACTCCTTAATCTAGAGATAATCATCCCTGACTCCTATTGATCTTTCTTCAAAATATTTAATAGGGAAAAGAGTTAGAAAGGGAAATAAACTAAGTGTAAAAACCATTTCTGTTGAGGTTTTGGCATTTTTTTCTTTCCCTCGAGACCAAAAACGCGTTTCAGTCTCTGGTAGCAGAGCATTTGAGGAAGACTGCTGTATGCTGTGGCATCATCCTTTTGTTCACATCCCCATGGGGCTGCAGATAGGTTAGTGATCTGTTTGTCATTAATTCACATCATTTCAGAAATGAAGAATTGTCTAGGATAGAAAGGCTTAGTGAGCATCAATCAGTAGGTAATATTTGGAGTTGGAGAGAAGTTGTTTTTTTTTTTTAAGTAAAGATGTATTTTCTGGGATGTCCCAACTGCTTGCAGATGTTCTTCCCACATGCTGAAGCACTCACTACAGCAGTATGATACTGCCCAGGCTACTTGTTCTGTCTTTTCCTACTTCAGCTCCATCTACTTCCCTCCCTCATGGGTAGTTAAACACTTCCTTAGTTTAATCTAAATATTTTGGGTTGTGAATTTTAACATGACCTGGGTGTCTTTGCTTCTTGCTTTTGAAAAAGCAAGTTGATAAGCAAGACTCACAGAGAAAAGTTTTGGCTATAGCAGCCTTTTCCAAAAGTCCAAAGGGTAGTGGTGTTATAAACAAAAGAACATAAATTGTGTCTTTACACAAAGTTTCAGTTGAGCTGCAGTTGCTGCAACTCAATTGTGTGAGAATTGACAAACATCTCGAAGTTTTGTGAGTAGCTGCTGTAACAAAGAAAAACCCTTCCTTGGAGGGAAAGAGGAGAGAACAAAGGGAAGAGTCTTACTGAGTTCAAGAGCTTTTTGGCACTTCTGTGATCTGGAGGAGAAGCTGTTTGTTTCAGTTTTTCAAGTATCCATCCTGACTTCTGTGGGGGTCTATTAGAACTAATATAGCCATGAGAAAAGGTATAGCTGCTATTAAACTAGCAAAATGTGCTAATACTTAACAAGATGAAATGGACAATTCCTAGCAAAACTTCTGCCTTGGTTTTAATGAGATTATTTTGTTTGTTGTTCAAATAAGATAGACTAATATGTTTGTGCAATAGAAATTGGGAAATCATTTTCCCATATGAGACCTCACAGTCATGCAGCCGTCCCTTGAAACAATGAACGTAATCTCTTCGTTCAGATTGAGAACAACATAATCTGTTTCCTGACCTTACAGTGGGAATTGCATTTCCTCAATCATTAGTTCTTCTTTTTATAGATTTTACTTAAAACTCTCCCTAGAAATCTAAATATACTTACAGTCCTTTTTTTAAAATTTCCTATCTTTGTTTGCAGCTTTTACTTCAGCTTAAAAGTGTAGCTGTGAAATATAACTATTTTAAAGGGACTTCAAAATAATTTTCATGAACAGATTTTTAAGACTGTTTCAAGTGTTAATCACCTGTGCAACACATAAACACTTTAACTGCTAGTTTTCCATTGTAATAGCGTAAGTTTTATCTTAGCTGATTGTTGGGGTTGTTCTCCCTGTAAAGTTAACATCCCTCTGAAGCTGTTCTTATTTCTGTTTCTGCAAGCAGCAAGTTCTCTAACCACTTTTTGTAAGTATTATCTTTCTGTGCTTGGGCTTGCTCTGGTTTAATTTTGAGTTTGCCTTTGTCATCAATTAGTTCCAGTAGCATTTAGTTCCACCAATCTAGAAACCCAGGTGATGGTTGTTGAATATATGATTTAAACAGCTTCTCAAACTTGCAAATAACTGAAACTTTTCAAGCCTCACAAACTAGGAAGAGAAATCTTATACTAGCAGGATTTTCCATTGTGCCTAGACGAGAGCTGAGGGGGAGAGCATTTGATTCCTGTTTTTGAAAATTTGTTCCCTGTTAAAACATCTTGTTCAATAAGTTCCTGATGAGATTTTTTTGTCTTAATAGTGCTGCATGAGGTGGGGCAAATACTGTGAGTTTTTTGAGTGAATTGTAAGGTTGGGCCTTTTTTTATGTTAAAAAAAATTTAATGTCCTGCAAGTTGCTTAGTGAGGTATCACCTTATTGCCTGCTTGTGACTCTCAGTTCTGATAGCAGACATAGCTGGAAGGAAGAAATGTGTGTGTGTTTCCCCTCTCTTTGATTTGAGGTAGCTGAAAACAAGAGTATTTTGTGATGTATTGCAACATGGTTTCATGTAATTGGACTGAAGGAAAAGCATTGAGAAATTTTTGGTCATATGCTTTAAAGCACTTCCCTAGATAGAAGAAAATGACAGCGTTGAATTTTGCAGATGCTTGGTCTGTATTTTTAGTATTTCCCAGCATGTAGTGCATGGCATAGGCAGCTTAATGTGAACTGTCATGAGGGCAGGGAAAAGGAGAATAATTGCAGTCACCTGAGTGTGCAAGCAAGTTTGTTCTGTGTGACTTCTGTTCTTTAGAGACTCTTTCTTTATCACTCCCTCCAATCCCATTTGCTGTTTCTGTGTGGCCCCACAGTTCCTGACCTGTTCACCAGCATTTCAAACTGCAGGAACTTGGCCAGTTTACCCCCCACTGCAGATTGTCTCATGTGCTGTCAAGTGGTGAGCGGCTGCCTCCTGCACCTGGACTTTGTGTTAGTTGTGTCTTTATTAAGTATCTTCACCAGTGTCCTTGTGCTGTCCAACATACTCCTTTATATTTCCATCTGCCTTGATGTCTCCAAGTACCTGGCAAGCATTGTCAAATGTCTTCATGAATGACTGCTTTATTCTCACTTTATCAATTTAGTTTCTTCTTGTATCAAGTCTTTGTAATGTGTCTTACACTTAGAGTTCTCTGAAGCAGTCTTTCATACTTTAGTGCTTATTCAGTAATTAGCATAGGGAGAGCCTGGCCTGATTACAGCAAATAGCATGTGGTCAGCTGTGCATAGTCTTGGATTTACATACAGATAAAATATGGTGTGTGCTTGTGCAGCAGTGGCTCTGCACAGAATGCATTCAGGGCTGTGTGGAGTCACTGACAGCGCACAAACCTGAACTGTAGTGCTGCTTCCAGGGGGAGCGTGGGCTGGGAGCAGCCTTGGAGCACCGGAGTAGGAATCAGAGACCCGAGCTGGTGGTGTGTGGAGCCAGCTGGAGTTTCTTTGCAGTCATTCCCCTGTGCTCCAGGTTCTAGGTGAGCTCGTGAGTGAGGCCGTGTTCTAAACGTGGTTATTGTGTGGTTGTGGAGTTTTGTCCTAAAGTGGAAAATGATTTTAGGCATTCAATGAGAGTTTTTCATGACATCCAGGTGGGAGGAGACAATAGACTCGGCTAAAAATAACTGCATACAGGCATCCAAGCATTTTTCATTTGCAGCAAATTTCTTGATATGTTCTTATTCATTTCCTTACATTATTCATGGTGTCAAGAAAATAAAAATATGAGTTAGTGTAAGTTCTTTTGATTAATCTAAGTTCTTATCTGTGGGTTTAGAATACTGTTTGCCATTTTTTAAATGTGATTTAAAATTGGTGATTTTGAAAATATGACGCTGGTGTATTGCATAGAGAAGCTGCATTTAGCTTTCTGAACTACCTTGATTTGGTACTAATTACGTTAAAGTCAGGGTGAAGAAGGCCCTTGTGTGTCTTTATGAAGAGTTATGTGAAAGCTTTTTTCTCTTCAGTGTAAAAACAAAGAGAAAAGCAAAGTGGGATAAATAGTGAAGGGAAGCATGTTGCTGGGTAAATTATTTCAGGGAATACTTTATTTTGTGTGAGGATGAATAACCTGGAATTTAGACATTTAACCAGAGATTTTGCTTATAAAAATCACCATCTTATTTTTTTTAGATGATAATTCAAATGTGGCTTGTTTTTATCCACAACTACTGCTTTTGCCTGCCCTGTGTACTGTGCCTATTCCTGTACTGATAGCAGCTTACATATAACTGCTCTTAAATTTTTGGCTTCTTAAATGAAACCGTTGAAGTATTTGGCTTTAAATCCATTGAAGCACGGATGTATCAATATCAATCTTTGAACTAATTTTTGTTAAAAAACTTCTGTTACTTCAATTTGAATTCTAAATAGCCTACTTAATTTTATTTGTATTCTTTTGTTTGCTGTCATTGGTATAAAGTCTTTGGTGTTATTTTAGACTTCTACTTCCTTTGAAGGACTGTACTAGCCAGCATTTAATAAGATATTAATGTCCAAAGCTAGGCTGCAACTCTTAGAGAATTAGAAGTGAGGCTTACTGAGTTAGAAGTAGTTTCTAGTTGTTTTTTTAGAGTTGGGTGGTTTTTTCAGCGTTTAGGCAATTGTAGAAATCTATGGGTAGTTTAAATACATGTTGTCCAAAGAGAACATCCTTAGAAAACAGCTGAAATAATTGATAACAGCAATTTCTTTAAGTGTCTGTTCACCTGCTGTAGACAGATAAGTAGAAAACACATATGCTTCCCTGTAGAAAGGGAGGAGCTAAAAAAATCCACTAAAAGAAATGTTTTACCATTCCCTGGCTCTCCTTGAGGTTATGCAGCGTTCAAAATCCACCTTGAATTTTTTTTTGGCTTTTAAAGCAGACTGACATGTACTTGAAACCATGGGGTTTATCACAGTTGTTTTACGCTGGGCAGGCAGAGGAGTTCTGTTTTGTGTCAACACCTTTCTTTACAAAAGCTAGTTAGCTGTAGTGGAAGGAGGAATCTAAAAATTCTGATTTTTTTTGTTTGTTTGAGGGTTTTTTTCATACTATCAGCTGTTCAATTCATTGCTTAAGAACTAGGTAGTTTGATCTCTGGTTGTAGCACCCACTTTGAGAAGATCAGCCTGTGTTGGTATTCCCTAGTTTCTTTTTGCTTGCTCAGGAGGGGAGAAAAAAAGCAAAATGGAAAGGCCAACAGCTTGTTCAAATGGTGCTGGATCCTGAGGGAGAAGAATTCGTGATACTAGAAACTTCTGAGCAGGAGAATTACTGGGAGAACTTTAGTTTTTCCGTGTAGTGTTACTGAAAATTCTATCCTTGAGAAATTAATATTTTGTATGGTAAATGCATCTGCCATATTCAGGAATAAACAAAATGAAAGTAAATGCTCTGAAGAAGGGGATTGTTACATATCAGTTGCAGGGGGGTGGGAGGAGTGTTTGTGATATCAGCTCTACAATAGCACAAAATAAAACTGTTTCCTGGAAATTCTGTTAGAGTGACTTCTGGAATTTCCTCAGCCCCACTTTTAATAGGGGTGGGGTCCATGTGTATGTACATACATATGAAATAATTTTCTTCATATAAATGATATTTATAAATGAGTTACGTTCCATGGGATTCCTTAGGATCACATTCTTTGTAAGGTGGTGTTAAAACCCCATAATTTGTCAAACAGAAATTTAAAGTCTGGGTTGTTGTTTTGGTTTTGTTTTTGTTTTTTAACTTTTCAGACATTTGTATAGAGGAGACGTTGTTTCAGATGCTTTGGTAATAGACCGAAAAGTGAAGATAGCTAAAGAAAACACATCATCAAAAAGAATGTTGATTATAATGTAGAAAATCAATTTATGGAGATTTTTACTTGATTCAAGACCTGTGGATTCCAGTGTTCCATTTATTGTAAAGACATTTAAGAAAACCTTGTTGACTCTATCAGAATGAAAGTTATGTTTCAGTAATCATTGCGAAATACATAGAGATAAATTGTCCCTAGTTCCTGCTTGTGTGTAGACATCTTTAAGTTTATACGGAGTTTTCATCTTCAGAAAAGGCAAAGTTTCAAGCCTTTTTTAATAGTGTATTGCCTAGAAAGCACTCAAAGGTTTTTTTTAAGTTTTTTTTATTTCCTAAATGAAGTTTTTGCATGAGAGCAAATGATGAAGTAATAAAGGCTGACTTCTCAAAACAGCAGCATATCAAATTATGATGTTTCAGTATAGAAGTAGCTGAATACTTATTACTCGCTGACAGAGCCTTTCTGTGTAGAACAGAATAATAATAATGGTTAAAAATTTGGCTCTTAAATTCATCTAAATTCCCGTTGCACCACTTGTAGCACTTGCTACTGCTACCAGAAAGGTGATGCTGACTAACCAGCCTAACAAGAAGTGTAGATATTTAAAATTAGGAAAAAAAAAAAGAGTTTAGCCATATGCATATAAGTAATCAGCACCAATTAAATCAAGCATGTTTGGGCAGAAACTGTAACTCATATTTCATTTCACAGCTTTGTTTTCAAATTTCTGAAGTGTCTTCCTATTTTGTTTCTGGTATGTTTATGGAGGAACATTGGAGTGAGAGTTGCAGAATAATGTGTGCAGCAGAGGAAGGTGAAGAGTCGCCAAACTACGTAGGATTTGTACCTAAACTATTTCATATTGAAGATTAAACATGCATGAAAAAATTTTCTTGTATGAAAAATAGTTCTTCAGTTTGATTTCTGAATAGTAAACGACCAATCTGTCCCTTTTTTAAGAATTACTTTTTCTTGTAGCTCATTTAAACACTAAGCTAAAAATGCATGGGAAATATTTTAATCAATTTTTCTAATTAAATTTTTAAAATAATTTCCTGTTTACAGAAGCTCTCACTAGACAAGTTTTTATGGACTTTTTCTTCCATTTTGTAAAATTATATTATATACTTTTTAATCACGTTTTTCTAGATTTTTGTTTTGCAAACTTCTGTTACCCTCTCTGCTGTTTTGAATGGAGAACTTCTTAGGCAATTAAAAAACTGAGAAACCTGCTAAGATTATTTAGTCTAAACTATATGCCCTATTTATGTAGGAATATATCACTGCAGCCGTTCAAATGCTGCAAACAGTATAACTGGTACAAATAGTTATGAAATCTGGTTTCAGTACAAACACATTAATATATGTGAGCCTGGTAGCTCTGCCAGTGTTTGGCTGTGCAGATTAAAATCCTGAGCTTGAGGATATTTGACAGTAGTTTAGGAAAGCTTGTACAAACAGTTCTGCCAGTCTGAGGGCAAACCTTGTACTGGTTGGATGGAAAAGAGAACCATGAAAGCCTGTGCAATGAGGAGGCAAGTTTCTTATGTGGTGGAAGAGTTCATTTTTAGGGGGAGCAAGTGCAATTTCTTAGTCCATACCTGGCTTTTTAGGCTGTAAACCATCATGTAGTTCTGAAACGGGGCAAAATATGCTCTGCCTTTCTTTGTGGATAGTGATTATATAATAATCATTTCTCTGTATCATCTGTTGGCAGAAAGCTATGCAAATAAATCAGTATTTTCCAAACTTGATGCTGACTTGTGAGATACTGTCCAGCATACCTGGACATATATATAACATATGTGCATATTTATATGTGCTGTTGATTAAAACCTGGAGAATTCATTTCTCCTCTGTGCGGGCCTTGAGATTATTGATATTCTTGTTGAAAACAAGCAAGCAAAGAATGTGAGTTGGCTTTTTCAGCAGACTGGACTCTACTTTTGCTGAGTGTATTCCCCGGCCCCTTCAATGTGCTGCAGAAACCTCCCCTCAAAATCTGCTCTTTTCTGTCATTGTCAACATTCTCAGTGCTGCTAGGATTGCTTCTCCAACCACAATGCAAAGCACACAAGGAAATAAAGCACCAGAACATTATGATCCAGGGTGATTGTTGAGCTAAGCCCGCTAAATTGAGAAATTTGGTTTTGTTAAAATATTTGGATGTACTAGGGGTCATAAAGTGCAGAAGTGCAGTACTGCTCAGTCTGAGTTACAAAGCCAAAAATACTGCATTTGAAGAATTACTCTCTTCCCTGCAGAAGTTGTAGTTGGTTTTAGAACACTATTTTAACACAGTGAAAATTGTTAAGTGCTTGCTGGAGGAAGATGTACTTTTGAGATTGTAACCATAGAAATACTTGTTAGAACTTAAAATTGGTCGCCTAAGTCTTTTGTCAGAAGTGCCTAGCACTTCTTTATTTGGACTGCTTAGGGAGCCTGGACATTTGGAGTATTTGGTGGAACTTTCAGTTGTGTTACTGTTCCCTGTGGCCGTCAGAAAACCTTGCCTCTTACCAAAACACAGCACCTCTTGACTTTGAATTACTTGGGAGCGGCAGCTTTCATGAACCAGTTTGGTAGTAAGTGAGCCTTTGGTTCTCTGATGCTTCATGGAGGTGTGAGAAGATGCATCTACTCAAAGGCAGCTTTAATCAAACAAATGTCTTGTTTTCTTTTAATGTTACAAAAAATAATTGGTGTTTAGTGTACAAAACAGTTCAGTTGTGCTTCTAGTAGTTGCCTGTTCAGCTACTGAACAGCTTTTGTTATCTGGATGCACTGTGAATTGGCCTCTAAACCAAAGTAAGGATATTTTAGGTAATTTTGGCAAAAATATTAGAGTAGAAATCTCTATATACAGCCCTTTACTGCAGTATGGTTTAACAGGTTTGGAGATGTGCAGTTTAGGCTGGCTGTATAGTTTTCCTTTCTTGTCCTTTGTTATGAATCTGTTCTAAACTTCTGTCTAATATTTGTATTAAAAATACTATTTTTATTCAGTAAATTCAAGTTGGTCCCCTCTCTGAAAGGTTTTTGGTGGGTTGTCTTTTTGAGAATTTTTTAAATGTTTTGTTAAGTGTCTGATGTGGCTTTACAATACAGTTTTTAGTTTAATGGAGGACTGACAGAATAGCTATGTATTGGGTTTTCAAAATAGTTTGAGCTGCTCATGATATTAAGTCTCTGCCATAAGCATATATCCTACATAAGATAAATGCTACAGAAGAGCCACCCCTGTAGAAAACTGCTGGAAGGGTATTTTGCATTGAAATCATTCAGTAGAATTAAGAAAAAAGCAGAAACATTTGCAGTGTAAACAGCAGCTTCCCTTTTTTTCCAGTCCCAACGCTGTAATTTCCAGGTGTATTGTGTTGAGTTTCTGGCCTAGGACACAACTTCAAATGCAAAATATGTCTTCTTTGTCACAGTGGTTAGGGTATTCACCTGAGAGGGGAGGGATGGGATTTGGGATTTCTTAAAGCAGAAAAAGTAGGTTTTCTACTTTCTGGTCATCTGGTTAAACCACTTCTGATGTATAAAATAAAGTCATATCTTTCTCTTTGATACTGCATTTTTTGTTATTATTTTCCACAGGCCTTTTTTTCAAAGAAGGGCTGTTCTTTGCTTTTGCAAGAAAATGGTTACAAGCTTATTTCTGGCAGAATTCAGGGTTATTTGAGAGAGTAGCTGTCTCAAGATCCGGATGCCTGGATTCCAGAAATGGCTGTTACTGTAAGCAGTGCTTCTTGTGGTAATCCGAGATGATTTCCAGTGGAGCCTCCCCGCTTCTGCCCGAGGACACGCTCGGTTTCGTGTTCCCAAACCGGCCGAGTCCCGGCCCCGGGTGGATTCTCCCATCCCAGCCCGGCCCGCCGGGCTCTCCTTGCTGCTGTCCCGGGTCACGAGCAGTGGGTGCTTCCTTCCCATGGTGTTTTCCCGGCCGACTGGGTGAATGCATGGAGGAGGAACGACAAAACCTCTGAATCAAAGTTACCTCCGTGGTTACCAGGCTCATTCAGGGGGAGTGGTGACAGCTGTTAGGGGAAGGGTGGCAGGACTGTCCTCTACAGAGTCTCAGCAGAGTAAAGGAATGGGTTTTGTGTAGGCCTCTAGTTTTATAAAAAATTATTTTAAATTTCAAAGAGAGAGAGAAAGTGTAAACTTTGGGAAGAAAGAGTCTACTAAAACATACTTTTTTTAAAAAACAAAATCTCATTCCTAATGCTGCTATGAAAAATGGACTAAGATATGCTGGTATGTTATATCTAGAGTCTGTAGAAGGGGAAGAAGATGAGAATTTTCTGTTGGTGTGTTAAGGGGGAAGAAATCCTGAATGCCTAAGATGTTCAGCCTACGTAACAGCAGTGTGTGAAGAACCGTTTTACCTAAGGACAGCTCGGAGTGTAATATCTGCTTGTGCATAATTTGGGGGCCCTGTGGAGTGATCTGCTGTGTATTAGATGTTTGAAACCATTGTCCAATCCCCTGCCATGGGCAGGAGCTCCTTCCATTAGACCATATTGCTCAGAGCCCCTTCCAGCCTGGCCTCGAGCAGTTCCAGGGATAAGGCAGTGATGTAATCAAACAAAACTGGAAAAAACCTTGTGAATGTTGAGCACTATCTTCCACAGGCCTCTCTTTTTGACTTATGAATTATTCTGTATGACAGGGTATGAATAAAAATAGAAAAAGGATTGGGGTTTTTTTTTTTAATGTTCTGAATTTGTGTTAAAAAAAGTATTGAAATGTTTATTTCTGGAACCTATGAATTAGGTTAATGCTGGTATTGAATTAGAGAAAACAGAGCTCCTTGGTAATAGAGATAATCCCAACCAAAGTTTCTCCTTTGGGGAAAGGGCATGTCTTTATAGATAGGAGATCCAGCCAGGTGTCATCCTGGATGTTTTCTTCTGTTGTTGTAATGATAGGGCTGGGTTAGTGTTGAAGAAAGACATGGAGATACTGGTGTTTTCTCCACTTTGTAATGATCTGTGAAACATAAATTTGTGATATGGGGCAGAATCCTGTGGGCTGTTGTTCTTGATGGACTGTAAAAAAAAGGGCTGTATTTTTTCTCTTGCTGCTGTTAGCAATAGATAACGCTAACTTAAATTTTAAATTTTTAAGAAAGAGGCCAGTGAGCAAAATTAATGTTCATTATGCTACAATATATTTACAGTTTTAGAAACTTCAGTTGCTTGTAATGGTCTCTGAACTGCTTAGAATAAAAAAGGAGTGAGCTGTGCTCTTACCCTGATTCTTGAATTGTCTTTTCTTAGAGACATGGAAGGAGGGGTGGCCATGGTTTTGGACTTCACTGAATTGTGAAAAATAAGCATTTATTATTACGTCTTGCAGCACCAAAAAAAGGCAAACAAATAAAACTGCCATTGAAAGTTAAATCAAGACCAACACAACAAACAAACAACAAACCCCAAACAACTTACCCAAAAACCACCACAACCAAAAAAATCATGCCTCAAGCTTGGTTGTTTGTTTTCTAACAGTGATTTGGGTAGTGTTTATGGTAAATAAAATTTGGCAAGCTTTACCTGCGAATTTGTTTAGAGATCATTAGATCAAAACTACATATTGAGACAGAAGTACCTAAATTAATATTGATTTGTAATTGAAACTAAAGTGCATGACCTCAGCATGAACGGTGGCCTAGGTAAGATAATCATCTCTCTCAGCAATCTGTAGAAGAAATTATGTTTTCAGAAACTGTAGTATTTGAATTCAGAAATCTTCAAGGTTTGAATTTCTGATTTTTCTTTTTAAGTAATTGCTCCTCTACTGTTACGTTTTCTGTGTGCATGCACAAACATTTGATTATCCCTTGGTGCTAATAAAAGTTTTGCAAAAACTATGGATCTATTTTTTAAAATATTCATTTGAAGAAAAATGCCTTGGGCTTTTTAAAGGATATGTTAAAATCTGCTTTCAGTTTTTAAAAGAATAAAATCAACCTAATTGACTTATGTGTCAGCATTACTGGAATAAGGGCAGTGTGCTGATGTGCCTACCTCATAGTTCAGTCCGAAACTAAATTTGCTCTTCAGTATCTCAGTGAAATTGTTGGCAAGTGATTTCAGACTCCATCTTAACTAAAATATTGTTCTTGGGGGACTATTTCTTTGAGCTGTGAAATTTCTTTTTCAAAAGCACAGAGACACTGAACCTCAGAAGTTAATGGCTTAGAATAGTTGAGGCAATAACCATAGTTTGGGAGTACAATTTCAAGAATGGAGCATCTGTTGGCCACTTTTCCAGTGCTAAGAAGGAGTTGTTTGTGCCAGAATGTTGAAAGCACCAGATTGTTTCTTTGCCTAGTATTTGAGGATTTATTGAAAAGTGTTAGTTATGTGTTATCAGCTGTGTGGAGTAACTTCAGTTTGGTTTATTGGCTGGTGTAAACAGATGGATTTACTGGTGAAAGTAACTCCCCGAGAGACTGGTATTGGGAGGGAGATTAATGTAACTTTACCTGCTGCATATCACTGTTGGAGAGAAGGGAAGGGAAAGAGCTCTGAATTTCCTGTTTTTATTTGTCTTTCTAAGCTTATCCTGGCTTTGAAAAGCCCTTACGGAAACCATTTTCTCAGGAAAGAATGAGCCCAGTGCATTGTGTCTGCCCCATGGAAAAAGGAGGTGGTTTGTTGCAGCAGCAACTCTTACTTTAGTGAAATACCTTTCATATTTAAAACAAACAAACAAAAAAGAACAACCTGCCGAGAAGGAAAAATGCTGTTTCCTGGAAGGAAACATGAGGAATTGTGACAATGCAGTCAGTTACTAGATTTTAAAAGTAACACATTGCTAGTAGGTTTTGTGGCTGGCCTTGTGAGCTTTACTTTGTTTCCTGCAAGGTGTACTCAGTAACACAAGGTGCAACAGTTCCTCTCCTTTCTAAAGGATTTTATGTGCCCAAATCTTTAATTTCACCTATTTTTTTTTCACATTCATTGTAAATATAATATTGGGTACCATTTCTGTAGTGAGCAATATTGGTACAGATATTTGGAGATGGAACTGTTTAAGTCTCTTGGAATTTCTTGCATGTTATTACATTAGCAGGGTACATTGAATTGGTCACTAACTATATCTGTTCATGAAATTTAGACTCATGTTCAGCCTAAATTGGGAAGCACATTTTTTGTGTACTTTCAATATTCAGAAATCTTCTGGAGTATTGAAAACTCTTTACTTTTGAAAAGATATTTGACTAATGGATTTATTTTTTTTGGTTTTCCCTTTACAGGTTCGATCTGTGGATGAGATGAATCATGAGTTTCAAGCTCTTGCCCTAGAATCTCGGGGAATGGGAGAGGTAATTACTGAGGGCTGAAAATCCAGTTGGTGGTTTGGAAATATTGATACAGTTTAAGAAGTCTAAATAATACAACATGAAGCAAAGAGCTTCTTTTAAGAACAAGTTGATTATTTCTGTCTAAAGTGAAGAGAAACTAAGTATGTTAAAAGAATGTTGGGATTGTTATTGACTGGTTTTGCTGCATCTATGCCACTCATATTAGATGAGTGATAGTTCTAGGGAAGTGAAAGGGTAATTTTTTGTAAGAGTGTACAATTCTATGAAAGGAGGCATGTTTTCAGTCTCACTGTAGCTAAGCCGGTGGAACAATTGCTTGCTACTCCTGAGAAGCCAAGGAGACTGGGATTTAGAAAAAAGGTTTGGCTCCAGAAAAAGTGAACTGGCATACCCAGTAGAAATGTCTGGTAATTTACTTTTTTTTCCACTGGTAATTACTCCTTAAAAGATTTTAACTAGGTTGAAGAATGCTGTTACGTAATTTCACTGGAGGGAAGGAGGACTATTTCTTTTGACTGATTTGATTTGTTTGGGTTTTTTTTGAAGTCAGTGTACTTTAAGATTGGGGAAAAGAGTTTAAGAACATGAAGGATGACTTGGCTCCTTCAAAAGCAGTTCCTGTTTAGAAGGTACTTGACAAATATTAGGGTTATTTGCCCTGACAGGACCTGTGAAGAAATTCATGTTGAACTAAGATTTCAAATGTGGATCCTTTTGTCTTGCTGGATATTTACCTAATTCAGCTGATATTTGAACCAGTGACAATATTGCAGCCTAACTTTCTTAAAATTATGGTAGGAGTCTTTATGGAAACCATAACTTACTGATGAAAAATATATGCTCTGTTCTAGTTGCTGCATGTTTCTGAGCTGGCATGTGGACATTCCTACTTGATTTTTTTATTTGAATGAAGCATTCAAGCAATCACTTGGCTTTTCAGCAATTTTTGCTTCATCCAGGGTTGTCTTTAAAGCATCTCCCATTTGAAAAAAACAATCCTAGATGAAGCCCTGTTCTTTAGACACCTGAGTAGCTACACTGCGCCCCTCCCAGCTCTTAAAACTCCTTTTGAAAAGTAGAAGTGTTAGTGAAGTATCTGTGATGGTACCAGCAGTGTGATAAAGTGGGTGGGTAAAATTCATGGTGGTGTTTGGTCTTTTGACACCCACAAGGTACTCTAAAAGGATTGAAAACAGTGAAAATGAAGGATGGCACAAATGCTTGGGAATTAAATTACAATATATATGACTGTTCATACCAGTCTTCATTTTAGGTTCTCTCAGATGGAGGGATGTATTTCCGCATGATTAGGGTTCTGTTGGTTTGTTTTCATGACATTCAATGGATCTATAAAGATGTTTAAAAAAACCACACACAAAGAGAGTTTTGATACAGTACTGCAGCGTCAGAAATCGATACTGTATTGTGACCCTGCAGGGACCAGGTTATTTTGTCTGTTGTTTCAATGGTGTCTTGCAGGTATCTTGAGGTAATACACGTTCACATAGCTAGACCGACTTACTCAGTAATTTTCTTGATGTATTGCACAACAGTAAAGTAGTTCTGGGATACATTCCATGGCTGTTTTAATCTTCTTGATTATACCCTTCTAGAATATTAAAGGAAATGTCCTTATAAAAGTGAGCTAGAATTGGTAGAGGCTCCCACATGCTATCCTCCATATGTTTTGAAAGGTATGAAAGAGAGGTAATGTCAAGTGAACTGTTTCTAGCTATTGGGAAATCATGTTCCTCATTTTCTCTGTCTGCCAAGATTTTTCTCTGAACTGAATTTCTTTTTCGTAATTCTAATCCTTACTGATACTTTTCTTCACAACTGGGTATCAATGCTTGGCATTAGGAGGCTGTTAAGTCTGGATTGCAGACATCTTTCTCTAAATGTCTTTTAAAATTTTAGCTTGGCTAAATTGTTACATTGGTTATACACAGATGATGCTTCTGGCTCTAGCTCCCAAAAATCTGTGGTGACCCGTTAGGTCACGTTAGTATCTGAAGAAATAAGAACACATGATGCTGTTTCTCTTTAGGCATCTGATTGCTATATCAGGGCAAGCAGAGTGGGCTGCAGGACCTTTGGTGTAACCCACTACAGCTGCACAAAACTTACTGCCAAACAGAAGAGAAAATGAAGTCTTCTTCTGATAATGTCTGTTGGTTTAACTTACAGGGTCAAAGCACACAGAGTTCATTCTAGGAACAAAGTATTCATTTCTAGCATCAAAACTTCATTCAGAGAAATTCAGCTGAGGTGTCCATTGTGGTCTGTAGGAATAACTTCTGATCTTAAAAATAATTCAAAAAATAATTTAAGAATCCTTAATTCAAGAGACAGTAATGGAGACTGTGCAGTTTCATATCAGAGAGCTGGTTAAGAGGCAGCGTTAGCATAACTGGTTATTACTATTTGTGTGTAGTAAAGGGCTTCGTTCATCTGGCAGACACCTAACGGGGATCAGTGCTGATACTGAAAAGGACACACTTAGTGTACTTTTGGGAGAGTTCAGTAAGAAATACGACAACCTTCTCCATTATTTTTACTTATAATTGGATGTATCTTTATAAAGTTGGTGTTTCGTTGCACTAAATGCAGAAAATGTTGAGGAAAACACATGTGATTGAAGAATAAAGCACAATGATTTTAACTACCTGTATTGATTTGAGATGACTTCTAGACTAAGTCTTTTTCAGTAGAACTGATCATGCACATTGTTTTTCTTATCTGTCAAAGAGGAGTACATGTTTCGTTTTTCTAAAAAGTTCTTCTTTTATTTCAATTCCACAATTAAAAGAATTGACAGCTGATAGGGCTGCTTATTTGACAATTCAAGAGCTAATACATTCATTTCAAAAGAGCATAGTGTATGTCATATCCATCTATCAAAATAAATAATAAATCTAAATTAGTGGCTCTCAGTGAGTTGCAATATTGTTAACTTTGTAAAATTGCATTTATTTAAGTATTTGAGGGACTTTGTTGTCCCTCAGATTTTATGAAAATCATGTCAGTAAATCTGTTTAATCTTCAGTAGTTTAAATTTAGCCTCTCAATATGGATAATGCGTTATGTTCTGTATTAAAGATACTTTATATTCTTTGTGTACCAAAGTACATGAAGACTGAAAGCAGTTGAATTTATCTGTTTACAATTTGAGAGTAAGTAGTTAAAAAAAAAGGGCAAATCCCAAAAAAAAACCAAAACAAACCATAAAAAACATTCACAAACAACAGCGGCAGTAAAATCCCCCCCAAAACAACTTGTACTTTTGCTGAGGATTATTGCTTCTTTCTACCAGGGGAAGAAAAAAGTTTCTCACTGCAAAAGTTTTCTCTCTCATACAAATCATATGAATGAGTTTTAATATCAAAATCAGTATTGCAGTGTGTTCTGCTCTACATTTGCTTTTTGTTCTTAACACTGAATTGTCAGAACATATCTGTCTGATAGTGGAACTTACTAATTTCAGGCTAAGTATACTCATTTTATGGCACCTGAGATATTACTAGATGTGTTTTATTCTGACAAAGTTGTGTTAGGTGTTGACATCTTTACTTACGTGTTTCAAAGCTCTCAGCTGGGCACATATTTGAAAATGGCTTAGACAGCATTTAAAATAAAATGTGATTCCCAAAACCAAGTATTTTAGACAACATTAAATGGTTGCTTTCTGTTCTACGACATTCCTACAAAATGAAAATAAAGTAGTATTGCAAACCTGTTACAAATAGAAAGCTAAAAATGATGTGTAGATTGCATAGGCAGATCTGGATTTTGTAATCTTCTGCTTTTAGTTGAAATGCAATTGTAAGATTCCATTAATCCATTTCTCTGCTTTCGGATGGCTAACTTCATCCCTAAACTTGGGGTAAATCTAATATACTGCTGCTCACAAAGTACATTTGGTTGACACCTGGTGGTGATTCTACAATGCATTTGAGAGTGGGCATCTCTGTCAGGGCAGATCACAACAGTACACCACTTCTCGCAAGCGTAACATTGTCCTGTAGTTTTGTTGAGCTTTGGCTGTTTATCATCCTCCCACCGGAATCCTTCTCTGTTAATGAATTTCTGTAAGGAACCCAGGGATTTCAGGTTAACCAGTCAAACCCCTTCATTTCTGGTAAGAGCTCTGGGCAGCACAGAAAAACAACAATCCTTAAGTTTGTCCAGAGGAGCTCTTGTCACCTCTCTTGCAGTGTTAATTCTGGGGCCTGCAAATGACAATCTTATCCACCTCCTCCTGAGGCTGTTTTCACAAGCACTTTCAGTGTCCCACTAAGAAATATCTGTATTATATACTGACTTCTGTTAGGAGTTTCAACAAGGCTTATACTAACCAACTGTGAAGTTCAGAAGGGTTTTTTAGTCACTTAGGTTACAGAAGAAGCAGATTTCCAGAATGTACTCATTTGTTGCAAACAGCTTCATCAGATTGCATTTGGTTTTTTCTAATTTCACTAAATTTAAAATTCTAAATACAGCATTACATTATGCGGAGTCTGATGGATTGTGCAGATTTCTTCTTCCCTACATTTTGCAAGTTGATTTCACTTTAGTTTCTGTTAATGTACCTTGTAAAGTACCTATTCTGTCTGAGAATACAGTTCTTTAGTTACAGCTAGAGAAAATATGACATGTAGAGTTTGGCAGTTGTATTGTTACTGATGGAAAAAGATACAGAAGTAAAGCAATGAAATCAAAGTGAAAAGGATGCTAGTGTTTGAAAAATTCTTGTTTGTGTGGTGCTTCTGTCATGTCACACTAAGTCTTTCTGTCCTTGGAGACAGTACAAGAAGTGAGACTCATCTAACGTGACACTTTCTGTTTTACAAGTAGGAATGAAAAAATGCATTCATCTAAATAACAGTGTTGGTATGTGGAACTTCACATATGAATGTCACAGATTTTTAACAGCCCTAGGGTCTAAAGGAGCTGACTTGCTACCATGTGTATTAGTCACTTCCTAAAATTTGGAACATGATGCATTTCCAAGTGAAGAGAACTTCAGAATGAACTGCTGCTCTTTCTGGTTATCATAGTATTAGTTAACAGCCAAGCTTTTGAGTCTTTGGCAGGGAGGCACTGTTAATTAAAACTTTTGAGAAGATTGTCTTGATTTAGCACAGAGATTAATTTGATTTGCTTTTTTCACAGCTACTTCTATATTTTATATTTTTTCCTCATAACTTCAGAATCTCAATCCTGTTGGAGTTGTTTTAGCAATTCCTTTTTACAGCATTTTCAGTAATGGGAAGTAGATTTCAAGTGTTAGGATCTCCTCAGCAATGTGCATTCCTTTAGTGAAAGCTGACTTTTGTATCAGTCATCAGCACAGGAAAAATGTGGACTTGTTAGAGTGGGTCCGGAGGAGGCCACAGTGTTGCGAGGGCTGTTACACCTCTGCTGCTGCTGTGGAGCCAAGCTGAGGGAGCTGGGCTGCTTCAGCCTGAAGAAGAGGACTCAGTGCAGCCTCACAGGACTTGAAGGGGGCTTACGAAAAAAGAAGCAGAGCAAATTTTTACAAGGGCAGATAGTGGTAGAATGAGGGGAGGTGGTTTTAAATGAAGAGAGGAGAGATTTTTGATTAGATATAAGGAAGAAATTCTTTACTGTGTGGGTGGTGAGGCACTGGAACAGGCTATACAGAGCAACTGTGGCTGCCCTATCCATGGAAGTGTTCAAGACCAGGTTGGACAGGGCCCTGAGTAACCTGCTGTAGTAAGTGGCAGTCCTGCCCGTGGCAGGGAAGTTGGAATTAGATATCTTTAAGATCCCTTCCAACCCAAACCATTCTATGATTCCATGATGTAAAACTAATTACTTGCATATCCTCTTAATAGTATTGGTATTTTCGCCCATCTATAAGCATATTTAAATAAAACTGTCTTCTTTTTAAACAGCTTTTACCTGCCAAAAAGTTTTGGGAACCTGATGATTCAGCAAAAGATGGACAAAAAGGGATATTCCTTGGTGACGAGTGGAGAGAGACTGCATGGGGAACTCCTCGTAAGTGACTGTTGTATATGTACTGAACATTCAGTCGTGATTACTGAATCTTATTTCAAAGCAAATTTTGTAACTGTATATTAAAATGTATTTTCCTTTCATTTTAGTTTCATTTCGTGAAAATGTATACTGAATGGTGATTGTGTTTCAATAACACATTTTGAAACTGTGATTTGGAATTTTTTATTTAATTTAATTTTTGTCTTATTATTGCTGGTGTAATGAAATACAAAAACATTACAAGTTGTATTTTAAAAAATGTTATAGTTTTATTTATTTGTTTGTTTTTAACAGACCATTCTATGTCCCAGCCTATTATGGTACAGAGAAAGCCTGGACAAGGTTTTCATGGAAACAGTGAAGTAAATGCTGTGTTGTCTCCACGATCAGAAAGTGGTGGCCTTGGAGTGAGCATGGTAGAATATGTGTTAAGTTCCTCTCCAGCTGATAAATTGGATTCCCGGTTTAGGAAAGGAGCTTTTGTAAGTAATGCAGTGTGTTAAGCTTGCCTGGTTACCTGCTATGGGCTTTGCTACATGGTTATATTTTCTGTTCTCTTTGTTTTTAGTTTTTAACCATTTTCTTTAGAAGCAAGTGTGTAGTTGCTATCTGTCTGTCTTCCTTGGTTGGAGGGGGCAGAAGAGGGAAGTGGTTTGGGAATCTTAACTAAATAGCCATCTTAAAGTGCTTTCCTAAAAACTTTAAATAAAGGTAGCAAGAAGACTGCAAATAGCTTAATTTAAAATGTGTGATGAGCATTTTTCTAGAGCTTCCTGTTCTGTGTTTTCATGCGGGTTTGTTTTGTAACTGGATGTTTTAATTGTATAAAATAAACTTTTATCTAAATCAAAGTGTTACTGCTTTAACAGCACCGCTATAGTTAAGGTTGAGTTAGCTCTTCCATTATAAATCTTGGCATTCCTTTTCACATTTGGGCAGTTATTAATTGCATGTGGTTGAAACTTGATGACCAAGTTACCCACCAAATGCAATTTCATTGACAACAAACTGTTTGTATTGTTTACGTGCACTGTAGTGTAGAATTAGGTCACCTTGTGGTGCTCCTATTGTGTTCTGTTCAATATTCAGAATCAAACAGATTCTTTTTCCTCAGGGCACTAGAGATGCTGAAACAGATGGACCTGAGAAAGGAGATCAGAAAGGCAAGGCTTCTCCATTTGAGGAGGACAAAAACAGAGATCTTAAACAAGGAGATGATGAGGATGTTACTAAAATAAATGGCAGAGGTTTGCCAAATGGAATGGATGCCGATTGCAAAGATTTTAAGTAAGCTTTTAACTGTTTCTTGAGAAGACGAGCATGTCTCTTAAGGGCATTATTACAGTTCTGGTTTGTGTGTCAGCTTTAAACATTACCCAGCTGCAGACTGATTCTTCCCCTCTCAAGTCTTCCCTTTCCCACCGTGCCACATGTTTCTTAGGATGTCATTAATGTGTGTGTCACTTCTCATGAGACAAATTCATCTTAACACAGTAACTATTAAGAGTTAATGGGTGCCTTCTGAATGTGGTGAATTAAAGAGGGATGAAAACTTTAACCCTTTTAATGTCAAACTAAATTTCTTTCTCTCTCTGCTTCTTTTTAATGCTCTTTTGCATCTGAGTGTTCTTGTAGAGAGTATGTCCTACAGAATTTTAACTTTCCTTCTGATTTTGCTAGTGGATACCACAGCGTAACACAACTAATCATTTCCCCATAAGTCTTTATAGAAACCATATCTTTGACTAAGGTGGAGCAATGTATTTTCCTATTCATATAATTAAATGTCACCTAAGGAATGGTGATGTGGTTTGGTTGTTTTTGTAGGGAAAAATAGATTGGACCAAGCTCAAGCTTTTGAACAGTGAACTCTACATGACAGCACAGCCAGTCTGGTTTTTTTTTCTAATACTAAACTGCATTTCAAATTGGGTGTTTTTTAAGGGCTGATCCTTCTTTCTTGAATGACTGTGTTGCATTTGTAAGTGTCATACAGAAGAATTAAAAAGTTAGAGAACTAGAGTGCTGTTCATAAATTTGTATTAATGTGGTGAACATGACCAGATAGTTGCGGTTTCATTAGTTTATTACTGAACAAGTATATTAAAATGCATGTTTGAATCCCAATACGTATTTCCTACCTTCTTAAAAATATATTTACTGGAGGCTAAGGAGGGATTCTTCAAGGCTATTTTTCAAGACGTATAATTGAAGATAATACAATACCGAGCATACCGGGGAGCTCACATTGGCTCCTTTGGGATGTGGGCTGCAATATGCACAATAAACAAAGTTGCCTCCATTGTTACCCGTCCAAATACAGAATAACTTGTGTCCTGCTTTTCCTTACCAGTAGCTATTTCAATTTTGAAATAGGTGTTTGTAAAATACCTTCTGTATTGTTTAAAGGGAGAAGTTATTAAAAAGTACACAAATGCAAAAAAGCATCCAAAGCCAGTAAACCTCTCAAAAAAAAAAGGCCATCTAAATGAAGGCCATATAAAGTGGTGGTATAGAGCCCTCCAAACAGAGGTTTATAATTGAAGTATTGACACAACTTTAACTATAGCAACAGAACAGCACCAATGTAAGGAGCAACCTGTGTTAGCTAACCATAAGTATTAACAAAGAAACTTCATCCTGTCCTCCTCCTTGTATTTTTATTGTACTTGTAGCATTTTTAAACTAAGTATGTACTGAAATAACTGCCTTTTTTCCTTTTGTTCTTCACTTTGTTGATGCTGTATTTCACTTGGGAAAAATAGGGAATATTAATGGCTTTAAACTCAAGTTTTGAGCAAGACATGGTTGCCTGCTAGGATACTTAGATTGTAAGCCAGCTTGTTATATACAATCATCCTGAGGTTGCTTGTTATATTAAAAAAAAACTCTGGTCAAAAAACTCCTCCTTTCTTTGTCATATTTTGTCCAGAGCAATAAATGGTAGTGTTGCTGCAATAAACTCCCTGAAAGGCTGATTTCTAGCTGTACAGGCTTAATTGTTATCAGCCATTACATAAGTATTTAGTAGATTTCTTTTCATTAGTCATGTGCTTCAGTGAGGAGCAGATACTTTGGCTTTGGAGCCCTGAAGAGGAAGCAGAACAGGTAGTACGGAGGCTGTGTCTCAGAATTAGCAGCAAACTAGTCTGGTACTGCTGGAATAAACATAGGTTCTTCCTGCCAGGTGGCATTTGGTATTTGAACCCCGTTTCCACAAGTAAAGCGAACTTAACTAGAGGTTTTACATTTCCTGAGAAACAATATGTAATCATAAAGTTCTGCCAACGCAATAATGTCAAGGATCATAGATTTTCTCACACAGCTCTTTCCTGCTAGTTAACTTAGACTTCTGCCAGTAAAAATTGATAGTCTGAACAATATGGCCTCCCACAGAAGGTGGGGTACCACTCCAAATTAAGGTATCCTAAATCTAACCAAATACTGTTGGGAATCTCTTTAGGATGTTCCTCTATTGACATCTCACTTCATCTGTTTGTCTGTAGGTGTTAATAGGTGCACAAAAAGTCCACTGTAGTTAGTGAGAATGTGATAATTACTGCCAGTCAGATGAGAAAGCAATTCAGCTTTTATATATAATCCTGTGACTATGATACTTTATATTCTGTTCAGGGTTATATTAGGAACACTCTTTTCCCCCCACCAATCATCAGTGTAGTATAGTCTATTAAATGAGTTGTGTAGGAAATTAAATGTTTTAGTCATATGCTAAATGAAGTGGTTATTAGTTCATTTTACTCAAGGTAAAATCACCTGCTTTTCACATGTGGAAAAATGGTTACTATATTGTATGTTTGTATTTTCCAATTGAAATTTTGCTTTGTCTTTCTGTTCTTTGGTGTGAAAGGCCCTTAGCTGTTTCTTTTTAATAAATTTCTCTTCAGTAAATTTCATGTCACTACCAAAGTACAATAAAGCGACATCCCAAAATTCAAAGGTGACCACAATTCTCTCCATTTGACTCAAAACAGCCTCACAGATCAGTTTGTTTTTCTCACAAGTGATTTGAAGATCTCTATAGTCATTCTTAAGCTTAAAAAAAACCCAAATAAAATTATGCTTTAGGGTTAAATGCATTCTTTATCTTGAGCCATCAATGCATGCTGGTTGAAAATGTTAAAATGAATCTGTCACTTCCCTTTGTAAAGCCTCTTGAGTTCAGAGCTGCTTTGAAAGTAGAAATATTGTACTCTGTCCATGGACAGCTTTATTGAAGACTGAAGAGTCTGTCTTAAATTTCTTCTGAACAGTCGTACCCCTGGAAGTCGACAAGCCTCCCCAACAGAAGTAGCTGAACGCCTGGGCCCCAATCCCAGCACCACAGAAGGATTGGGTCCACTTCCCAATCCTACAGCCCATAAGCCTCTGGTAGAAGAGTTTTCAAATCCAGAAAATCAGAATCTAGATGCCATGGAACAAGTTGGTCTTGATTCTCTGCAGTTTGACTATCCTGGCAATCAGGTACAAATGGACTCGTCAGGAGCTACTGTAGGACTTTTTGACTACAATTCTCAGCAGCAGGTTAGTAATGGACTGTGGCAAATTGATCCTTTAAGTTGTTGATTATCCTCTTGATAATCAGTCATTTCAATATGTAATGCATTGAATATTATATTGTTTGTGATCTAAGGGCAAATAATTGTATAATTAATCTAGAAGAATATTGGTTCATAATTTTCTAGTTTAGTGACTTGCTATTACAGAAGCTTGGTTTGACATATTTTTTTTCTTAAGCAAATTCAAGTGTATTATAGCCCTGACTTTTGAAAACTGAAATGCCTATTTTTTTTTTTTCCACAATAGCTTTTCCAGAGGACTAATGCTCTGACTGTTCAGCAGTTGACAGCAGCCCAGCAGCAGCAATATGCATTGGCTGCAGCTCAGCAGCCACACATAGGTGAGGTTTCTGTACAGTACAGCAAGTGTCCCTGACAAAAGTGGATGTGTTGCTTTGATAGAATCCTTTCAATTTACCCAGTCTTCTCATTCAAATAGATACTGCTCACTTGGCTCGTTGCAGTGGTTCTCATGAAAACTGTGCAGAATGACTGCCTGTGACTGTACTGTCCTTAGAGGAGGTTTTCTCTTGTAAATACTCCCCTTTGGACAGTTGTATACAAAGAAATAAAACTCATATTTGCTTCTAGCAAGTAGCATAGTAGTTAAATGTTCATGGGAGTGAAAGTTAAAAATGCTTAGTGCTATAAGTAATAATAGAAACACTAGCTTTATATACTGAAAACCAATATGCAATTCTAAGATTCTACTGCAGTTTAGTATTTTTAGTAATCCAGTTAAAAACCATTGTAGAGTAGAATTTTGAAATCATACTGTTGTGTTGATTAAGTTTTAATTTTTCTTTGTTAATGGCACCATTTAAACAGCTCTTTCTTTTTGCAGGTACCCTTGTGATAGAGCTAATTCTTTAGCAGGCATTTTTTCAGTGCCTTTAGTTCAGTGAGTTAGTTAAATGGGTAAAGGTCTTCATGTGCTGCAACTCAACAAGGAGCCTTTTTTTCAGTGACAACAGTTTTATCTTCCACTGTGGGGAAGCTGTTGGTGTTTATGGGAGGGCGGTAGGAACACACATGGAAGCAATTCCTTGTTTAAGGAAGGGGGATAATCGATGTTTAAAGATTTCCACCCTCTCCAGTTCCACAGGGCTGTTGAGATGTGTGCACAAATGTCTTTCCTTTCTGAGAAAAAAGGGGTTCTTAGGATCAGAAGGGCAGACAGAAGTAAGAAGCATCTCCGGTGACTTGTGTCCGTACTCTCCTGCAAATAAGTTTTCCCACCAGCTTGTTTAGGTAGGTTGTGAGGTCTGCTCAGACAGGGATCAGCAGCCTATAGCTGGAATTGAAAAGAGGCAGCTCCTTACTTTTATGAAGCTGACAAATACTGGCTGAGAGCTGGAAGCATGTGGCAGGTTGAGATGTTTGTGTCAGTCCATAGGTTCTGTCTTTGACTTCTAAACTTTGGAGAAGCCTCTACTTCGTATGACTGAGTAGTCAGCTGAAATTTTCCTCTCCAAAAATGCAGCCTCTTGTCATGTGCATATTAATAGAAAATTATCAAGGAATATTTGGAAGGAGGGACATAGTTTGATGTGCCTTGCTTGCTGCAGCAGTTGCTGACTCAGTGTTGGATGAAGTATATGAACCCAACTGCAGGGGAAACTCTGAGTAGAGATGCTTTGTATGCCGGAGTTTCTGCAGTTGTCTCCTTCCATTACAATTCCTATATCAAATTAGGATTATTGGGAAGTAAGATTAGCATCTCATGTAACTGGCTGTTTAAAAGCTAGGTATCAGACTTAAACTATCTGGTTAAATTTTTTCCTAATTGTCAGTGAAGAGAGGTTTTTGTCTCTGGCAGGTGGTTCATTTCATCTGGCTGATGAACTTCAGACACTAGATGACTTGTGTGCTACAGATTTCCTTTTAAGTCTAGTTTAACTTTCAGATAGTTAAAGTTGGACAAGATAAATTGCACTTCAAATAATCCCTTCTGTGTAAGGATGGATAGACACATATGAGATAAATCTCCTTGGAGTCTGTAGATCCAACAAAACAAGGCCTTGGGATTAGTAAGAGAGGACTGATGACAAGACACAGAAGTGTTGATTATGTACGTGCTCTTAAGAACTTCCAAACCACAAGCAGTTCTGATTTTAACAGATAGGCTGTGTGATTTGGGTGGTGTGAATATGATGATGCTTGCTAAGAATGTTGGCTGTAATGGAACTGTGTTTGTTACTGCAGCAGGCGTCTTCTCCGCAGGCTTGGCCCCAGCTGCTTTTGTGCCAAACCCATATATTATCAGCGCTGCTCCTCCAGGGACTGACCCGTACACCGCAGCTGGATTAGCTGCAGCAGCCACCCTAGCAGGTAACTAAACACTGGAAAGTGTCTGTCTTGATAATGCAGCTGAACAAAAAGTGAAAAAAAGTGAAAGCTGTCCTGTTTATTCTCTGCAGATGTAGTTCTAGGAAGGAGGGACTTGTAGTAAAATGATTACTGCCATTTTGAAAATTTTTTACTAAAATTAAAAGGATTTCAGTTTGTTATATATGAATTCCAAGTTTCTCTTGCCACTGGACTTTCATATACAAAAAGGGCTTTTTTTTCTGTTCTAACAGTGTTTATCCTTAATAAGGTGCATCTGACATTGACAGTATGTATTATTTTCAAAAGATGAGACAGCTAACCTTTCCTTCTATGTTTTTACTCAGTGCATCGATTTTCTAATTCCAGCTTTTCTCATTCTCAGTGGCATGAGAATAAAGATGGTCTCCAGCATGCTAAAAGGCCCAGACAACAGAGAAACCCAGGAAAATCTCTTTAAAAGTTACTACACATTGCTGTGAAACAATATGAGGGAGTATTCAAGTCCCAGCTAGGGCTCAGACTTGAGCATAACATTTAAAAAAAACCCCTTTGTTTCCATATGGTGTTTCACAGGGAAGGCAGCAGAAAAAACTAAAAGGCATGTATATATAATGGTGTTTATGTACAATGCCATGATACAGAGAGATTATTGTTCTACAGGTTCTTCAGCAGTAGACTGGAAGAGTTCAGTGTGCCCACTTGGAAGAGCATCATGTATATATTCATCATGATATGTGCAGGGGCGGCACAGGCAGTAGTGGTGTTTGTAAGCAAGGGCATCATACAGAAAGGAGGAATCACAAATCATCAAAGTCTCAGTACATCACTATCAGCAGGATAAATTCTGTTCGTTCTGTGATGTTCTGAAATGATCTTTTCTTCCAACCATGAAAACTGGTTTGAATGTTCTTTGATACACAGACTCTGAATGCTTTAAGGTTTTTCTTTGTCATCTGAGTCTCACAAGGGTATTTATTTTTTCATAGAGGAGATATGACTTGGTGTGAATTTTTTAAATTAATCCATTTGTATTCATGTGTCATTTTATCTAATATGGGAATTCTTTCTTTTTAATACCGAGTTCCCTTTGACACTGAGAAGATGGATCAGTGGGGGATGCTACAAACGGTGTTATAAGCAGCTGCACTAGATGGAATAATCATGCTTTCTGGTTTTAGGTCCTGCTGTGGTTCCACCTCAGTATTATGGTGTTCCGTGGGGTGTGTATCCAGCCAATTTATTCCAGCAGCAAGCTGCAGCAGCAAATACCACAGCAAATCAGCAAGCAGCTTCCCAGGCACAGCAGGGACAGCAACCGGTATGTTCAGCATGGAAAGCAGAGGTGCCTTACCTTAACATCCCAGTGTGTAAGGGTCAGCTGCTAGAAAACTTGACGTATTTCAGATGTTGCATTTTATTGTATAATAAATGCATGTTAAAAACTGTCCATTTTTGTAGTGATTGCCACTGTCTCACGCCACGATAAAGTTACTTTACAGTCTCGTTTCTTAAGTCACTAACCATTAGAAATGGTTCCTTTCTTCAGGTTGCTGTGCTATTATTATGTGTGTAGGTGATGCTTCCTCTGTAGTAAATTACTGTAGAGTTTAACCTAGAAAACTGACATAAGGGGATGAAAAAATACGTTCTGGCAATTTTAGGAGGATATTGTTTCTTTTAAGCTTGGGAAGAAATGGATCTGTGTTTTCATAAATCAGCAGGAAGATTAAATGTTACACATTTTTCTTTCCCTTCAATAAGTAGGGGAAAAAACAGGGAAATAAAGGTTGCTACCAAGTAGTTTTGTTGCTTCACAAGGAGGAAGGATTACCCAGCTTATTTTTCTGAGACATTTAATTGTATTGCAGCATCACCATGTGCCATATGGTGCTTTTGCCTTGGTGAAGCAAGAGTGAGCAATTGTTACAAGAACTTGTTGAAAATTCCATTTCTTTAAGTAATTTCTTAAAAAATGCCGATTTTCTACTGTTAGTCTGGATACATTTTTAAACTACTGTATGAGCTTTCCGTGTAAATGAATGGCAATTTTGACAAAGGAAAACCCCAAATTTTACAGTAACTTTACACTTGAGTGAATGTTAGCATTTCAAGTTTTTTACCAGCAATATGGTTAATTTCAATGCCATTCTTAGAAATGTAGTATAAGAAGGCTGAGATGCCATGTAATTCCAAGGATTTCATCACTGTTTCTATATTCAGGTGGATATTTCTTTCTACTAATTGTTTTTATCAGTGACCTGCATTGATAATTGAATGTGTTTCATCTCTGCAGTGTCCTTTTCTCTATAAAATTAATATCCAGTTTTTGCAAGTAACATACACAATTCTTTGTGGGAATATCTTGCGAGTTGTATTTCTCCCTTATTTTAGACCTGAAAAAGTTGATTTTAACAAAGAGGAATAGAGTACTTGCAAGAATTTCGATTGCTTTTCAGTCAGATTCCCGGAGATTTGCTGTCAGAACATAATAAAATATGCCTGTGTTACATGGTGATGGAGTGTTATGTGAATGTTTAAAACTTAGTGGGTGCATTATTTACAGCACTGTTGGCAGTGGAGTGTTAATTATTTAGACAAGTTACTACAAGTGCTGAAATACTCAGATTTACATCACTCAATTGCCTGGAAGTAATGTAAACAAATGTGTTTATCAAAGAAGGTCAGGTGTTCAGTTAATAAATAATGTAGGTCATAAAATGTATCACGCTTACAGATTTTCTTCCTTCCTTTATATTGGTTACCATTGATGGGACATACCCGAGTCCTGCTGTCCAAAGGAGGGCAGGTATTTTATGGTCGGGTTTGTCAGCAATATTGTATCTACCTTTTATTCTTTGTACGTGTATATTCTGGAAACCAACGAGGTGCAGTATTCCCAAAGTGAAAATCAGGGCTGAGAGGCATCAAATGCTCGAAGCAACTGTTCTAGACATTTGTTAGCCCATAACAGATTGGCTCCCTTACCTTTTAAGGAGTGGGTGTTGTGTTGGCCTTTTCCAGGTCCTGCGGGCTGGAGCAACTCAGCGCCCGCTCACTCCCAACCAGGGGCAGCAAGGGCAGCAGGCAGAGTCACTTGCAGCAGCTGCAGCAGCAAATCCAGCTTTGGCTTTTGGTCAGGGTCTTGCTACAGGCATGCCAGGTATGTATGTTATCAGTGGATTAAGAGACTCATGGAAGGTAACAATATTGGTGTTATTAGGTAACAAAGTCCTGCTATGTTTATGATAAGCTGCTTAGAATTGAGTTTTATAGTTCTGTGTTGTTCAGTTGGTTTAAAATACTGGCACAGTATTTTTAGAGCACAAGAAACTCCTCTAGCATTTGTTGTTTGGAGCATTTTCTCTGTATTTGCTGTTACAAATGTATGCATAAGGAATATCACAGATTTTGCAAGATAATTTCATATGTAATGAAGCAGCTACATGCTGTCTTAAGAAGTCATGTGTTCTCTGGTTCCTCTGCAACAGGAAGTATTAAGTTTTGCTAGAATTACTTTTATTTGGGACATAATAACATCTAAAATTCAGAATCCAGAATTAAGAAATTTAAAAGAAAATTACTGCTTGATGAGATCTGAAGATCACAAAATGCTTGGAAGCATTCCAAAGCTTGGAGCCTCAGATTCTTTTAGTGTGCGTGGCTTCTGACTTCCTGAGGAATGGTTCATGTGTTGGGAAGTGGTTAGCTTGAAGTTCAACATCAGTTCTAAGAGTTTGGTAGCAGCAATTTCAGTGTACTTGGCCATTCTGTGGTATGAAAATTAAGGTTTTTACATAGTTAAGTTGGATAATGTTGATGCATTCCTTTGACCTGTACAAATTCTCTCCTTGGTTAACACCACTGTGAGATGCCTTGCAGCCAGAGTTGTTTTTGCATGCTCTGGGGCTGCGCTGTGCACTTACCCTCTCATGAGCACATTATTGATTCTAGCCGCAGAGCTGACCGGCTGTTGTGTTTTTCTTGTCTGCCTTCTTTTGTAACTGCAGTTTCTATTTCTTCTCCTACAGTAGTTATCTTCAGCTTTCAGCATCTGTCTCCTAAAATGAAGAATCAGCAAAGTGCTGTCCTGGCATCTGCCAAGTGCTACTTCTGCACCTCACCAAAGTAGTGGATAAGGCCTGAAAACAATGAGGCATGTGAGAGGTGTTATAAACACCTGCACAAACCTCAAAGGCTTAGCTGTAACTTTTTTTTTGAGAGGAGGTGTAGTGTATGTTTGTTTATAGTTACTTATTAGTTTTTACTTTTGATCTGGAGTAGTAGCTGTCTTAACTCAAGACTAGCTCTTAAAACCCATAAACCCCACCCCCTCTCCCGGTGGATGATTGAAAGTAATACTGAGTGGTCAGATACATAACCTCAGTAGTGCAAGAGCCTGTCCTCAGAAGAAGGTACTTGAATACATTTTTTCCTCTTCCATGAGCCCCAAAAGGTTTTCTGTGAGGGCAGGAGCCTTTTTATTCAGCTTCCATTGTACGTTCCTGCTTTACCATCTGATGCTGCAAGCCTGGATGACCAGGGAAGAACTTTATCCTTGTGAATATATTTCAGACTGTTGTATAACAGGAATTGTGTGCAACTGACTTCAGCCTTACCATTGGGAATACAGGGAGTAGGGCTCAAAATAGAAATAAAGACATATATTTTTTCTGTCATTATCAGATGGGTTCATAGTGAGTCATAAGTAGTGCTGGGGATTCCTCTTTTTAGAGAAAGAAGAATATAGGATGAGGAAATTAATATATGCCTTTATATGTGGGAATCTTGTTACATTTGGTTTAGTGTCTGTACTTGAGAGAGATGCTTGGGCTCCATTTATAGCAATCAAAGAAAAATAGGAACTTTTACTCTTGATTTGTCTGCCTCTATTTTAGTTTCCTGATTTAGGATAAAGTGAGTTGGGCTCCAGGGATGCCTTTTTCTATTCCCTATAAAATTGAGTCAAGATGACTAAATAATACCTAGATACCGAAATGTGACTTAGTGAATCCCAGACAGCAACCACTAAGCAACACGTAATGTAATAAGATTAAGAAGTGTGGAATTTGTGTTTCAATGGACTAAGATGTTTTACAAGAAAGTGAAGGTCCAAATTGAGTTTCAAGCTTTTAAATACTCTTTACAGAGAAAATATTTTTAGTTTGGCTTCACTGTGAGCTAGCAAGTGACAATATATTGTTCAGCTTGTCCATGCTACTGTCCTGAAATTATTTGAGTTACTTTCTCCTTGTCACAGCCTTCGTGTGGGATAAAATTCATGTTTTCCAAATATTTGATTTATTTTGACATTTGGTATTTCAGGTGTTTCTTTGTTAACTGTTTAGGAAGGTGTACTCCTGTGTTGCTTAAGATACCCATCTCATTCTACATGCAGAGAGAAGTGCCTGAAATCCAGGTTACTTTTCACATAATGTCACTGTTAAGTCTCCTTTCAGGAAATCACAGAATGATAGAATGGTTCAGGTTGGAAGGGGCCTTACATCCAGATCATCTCGTTCTACCCCCTTGCCATGGACAGGGAACCTCCCACTAGACCAGGTATCTCAGAGCCCCATCCACCCTGGTCTTGAACAACTCCAGGGCCAAAGTGGCAACAGCCTCCCTGGGCTACCTGTTCCAGTGCCTCACCACCCTCACAGTAAAGAATTTGTTCCTAGTATCCAATGCAAAGCTACACTCTTTCAGTTGGAAGGCATTCCCTGTTGTTCTATCACTTCATGCTCTTGTGAACAGTCTCCAGCCTTCCTGTAGGCCCTTGTGGGTACTGCAAGGCTGATAAAAGATAAAACTTAGGGTTCTTTTTTAAAACCACTAAATCTGAAATGCATTTTGCATTGGAGTTACACAATTCCATTTTAAATTCTTCCTATCCTAATGGAGCTAGTCATTCAATAACAAAGATTCTTAAAAAAACAGTGTTTCTGCCTGTATGAGAGTGTCAGAGAGTATTCCCAATTTCATAGGACAATCAGCATACATTCTGCTTATGAATAAAACCAGTCCTCATCACAGGCAACTTCTGGACTTGGCTTAATCATCCAAAGCCAGGAGTCTGCTTGAGACTTCAGCTGTGTAAGGAGTCATTGTACTCAGTGGAGATCTCCCTTGTGCAGTTGCTGTAAAGAGTCTGCAGGGCTGCTCAGCTTACCCTAAAGATGTCTGAACAGCAGCTCAGCCAAATCCCACCAGAGGCTCCATTGACTGCACTGACTAGGTAAGGTACAACTTAGTTTTATGGAGCTCACACAGTAAAGCTGTCATGGTGCATCTGGCTTGCAGGTGGTAAAGTGAGTGGTCTGGAAAAAAAACACCCATGCATAAAGCATTAAAATCAACAATTTCTATCCATTGGCGTAGCATTTTTTGCTTTTATTACCTAGAGGAATTTGAAGTGTGACATTGCAGTGGGTGGTATGAAATAGAAGCCAAATTTTATTGTGGCAGATAGACAGTATAGGCAAAGTTACAGTGATCATAGAAAGTATAAATGGGTTGCTGGCAGGATAGTAAGTCCTGAATTTGAGTTGTGAGAGGACGTGCAGAGAGGGCTGAGCATGTCTGTCAGAACAGCAAAAGGTTATAGGGGGTTGCGTTTTGGAGAAAGAGAGCTGGGGAAGGGAGAGGATGGCATTTTTGAAAGGGGCATATAATAGAGTTGGCAGTAAGAAGTGTCGCGTCTGTTCAATTGTGTAGAGAGAAGTGGCAAACTGGCATACATTTGGATGTCATCACTGAGGGAAGTTGTATTACTGGGTGGATAAGTGCAATACTAAGGATGAGCTGCATAAGCCAAGAGAACAGATTTCATTTCCTCTCATTCTTTAGGTTTATGTGATAAGAATCAGAAAGTTGTTCAGAGTCTGTGGTTTCTGGAGACATTTAGAAATCATTACAGCAAAACACCATATTGATAAACTAGATTACTTTCACTTTCCCTGCTGATATGGAGACAATAAGTGTAGATAGAGCAATTGAACTCTAAAATAAAAGGTGTGATTAGGAACTGATTTGGAAACAGTATCTTTAGTTTTCTGACTGCATGGGACCACAGTGAACTTGAATGTGAAGGCACTGAAATGAGCTTTGATAATTGTTCATTTTGAGGGGAAATTGCACAGCCACAGGGAGAGATGATGATTGCGGAGATGTTTTAGAAATTGAGGAGGAGAAAATATGACTTGGAAGGCTGGTGATTTTGGCACATTAAATCAGAGGTCCAGTTATGTTCAGGTACATATCATATGCCTTTCAGAGAGAGCTCTGCTAGACCTAGTTCTAAACATACAAGGCAACTGATGGGAACAGCTGACTTAAAATAGAATGCAAAATCTTTTCTTACATGTACAAAAATAGATGTGTGACTTTTGCAATCTTGTCTTTTTTCTTGATAGTGTTAGTATATATTTGAACATGGGAGGAATATTGAAATTCCATTGGGTTTTGTTTTGTTGCTTCTTAAGAACAGTCAACCTAACAATTAGAAATCGTTATATTTTAAACATCAGCATCCTTTCTTAGATTATAGTAGCTTGTCTTCCATTTTTTAGGAATTCTTATTCCTATTCATCTACTTCGCTATAAAGTGTCAAGAGCTTTAAAATTAATTCTCTTGCTCTTGTTCTAAATAAAGGGGTTTTTTGCTTGGCTTTCTTTTGTCTCTTTTGCTTTTATTCATTCATATATTGTATCCTGTATTTCTTCCTACTACTTGCATTTCTCCTTTTTCAACTCCTCCTTCATGAATTCCAGTTCTTAGCTGTCAACTGAATGAAGTGTTATGCTTGGGTTGCAGTCTTTTTTATTCCTATGAAACTGACTGGTCCAAGGCACTCCTGCACATACAGCATTCCTTTCCTAATGTGTTTTTTGCAGATGGACTTGCAAGTGTGGCTAGGTAATGTGTGGAATTGCCAAACTTGGATTTAGCTCTGCCCTTTAATTGTGTGCATCTCAATAGCTTCTCCATGTACAAAGGAGTACAAGAGGAATGTAGGGTATTTTAAACTGCTGAAAGAAATTGATTTGATAATGATCCAAATATTGCCAGTTGTGTTGTACCTGTACCTTCTCACTATCGTGTTAGAAACTTTAACCTTGACAATAAGTTCAACTTTAGACAACTAATTTTACCAGTTTTTTACTTGTAAAAATTACTTGAAGCATTTCTACATCTGATTTTGTCCCATGATGTTTATTGCTTTTTCTTTGATGTCTAGTTGACGTTCAAAGACAGTGTGGCAGAAATGCTGGTTTGTAGTTTGTGGTTAGAATGTTTCAAGGAGAGAGGAAATGCTGCCTGGATGAGACTATCTGTACCACTAATCCTTGTCTCCTGTGTTGCAGGCTACCAAGTGCTGGCTCCTACGGCCTATTACGATCAGACTGGTGCCTTAGTAGTAGGCCCTGGAGCCAGAACTGGGCTTGGTGCCCCAGTCAGATTGGTGGCCTCAACTCCTGTTCTGATCAGTTCTGCAGCTGCACAAGCAGGTAAATATTCAATCCTGCCCAGAGGTTTCTTGTACTTCTCTACTGAGTCTTAATAGTAATGTTGATTAGTATTTGACATCGTTTTCTATGCATCTGTGAAGTTTTCTAGTAGTGAAGGAAATACTGTGCATGCTTGCTTTGTTATTCTGTCTCCTCCTGTTCTCTGAGACTGTTCTTTCTCACAGATGGGGTTTTCCATTTTTAATTGGAATTTAAGTCCAAGTCCTCTTCCCATACATACACAGGCATGTTTCTGCAAATGTTACTTGTCAGCTAGGAACATTTTCTCCTTCCTCTCCCCATGCATTATAACATGCACTTCTCATCAGTCCCCTAAATGGTGTCCTCTAGGAAGCATTATTTCATTCCTTCGGCCTGGCAGAAGATGGACTGCTCTGGAGCCTTGCTACGCTTTTCTCATGAAACTTACTTTCTCCTGAAAAATGTGGCAAGGAGAAAGCTATGTAATAGAATGGAAATCAAAAGAGGAGAATTAGTTACATCAAAAGTCTCTAGTTGCCTTCTTTTTTACCCGTTGTAAGATCTAGTATTACTTTACTGAACCATATATTGCATTTGTTAAATTAAGATCCAGAATATTAACCCTGGATTAATTAACTTAATCTGTTGAGAAATTAGATTTCAGCTTAATCTATCAGCTTCTTTCTCTATGCAGAACTTGCTTCTGATAGTAGCTGAAGAGGTCTTTGAATGACTCTTAGCTGCAAATCTGCTACTGCAACTTTGGATATAAAAAGTTCAGTAAACAGTAATGTTTTATATGTTTACACTGAAAATTTCCTCAATTACATTAACAGTTCTGCAGCCTTGATTGGCCTAAAACATGTGCTGTCTTGACCTTTTTTCCTTGAATAATTAAGATTGTGTAATACTATTAAGTCTCTTAGTCCTTTAATATGTGAATTTCTGCTTGTTTTAAGAAGGCTTCAAGAAAATACAATTTAGTTCTGAATAATCCATTTTCAGTCAGAAATGTTCGAGAGAATAATTATGATTGAAAACGTGTGTTTTACAGCTGCAGCTGCTTCAGCTGGAGGAACAGCAAACAATCTCGCGGGAGCCACGAACGGTCTATTTCGGCCACTTGGTGCCCAGCCACAGCAACAGCAACAGCAAACAAATAGTAGCCTACAGTCCAATTCATTTTATGGCAGTAACTCTTTGACCAATAACTCCCAGAGCAGTTCCCTTTTTTCCCATGGTCCTGGCCAACCAGGAAGCACATCTCTTGGCTTTGGAAGTAGCAGCTCTTTAGGAGCAGCTATCGGCTCTGCACTTGGTGGATTTGGCTCATCAGGTAGGTTGTTAATATAGTGAGGACATTCTGTAAGACTTTTGTACTAAGCAAGAAAATGTATCTGTATCAGGCATCATATATATATATATATATATACACATACATTTCTAAAAAGAATGTAAAACTAGGTTATGCAAATTTAAAACTAATTACAGTGGAATTAAAAAAGTTTTTTAAATTCACTTGGGTTCTGTATACAAGATGCATTTTTGAACAATATCCTTAGTCACAGATACCTCCAAAATACTTTTCCATACTGATCACTGTACTCTGCCCCAGAAGTTTTTTATTGTTCTTCAGTAAGCTGCATTTGTTTTCAAGGAAGTCTTCATTCTGTGGTTAAAGTAACAATAGTGAAGATATACATTCTTCTGTTTCAATGATCATATCAGAAAAATTCTTTTTTTTTT
>WBMY01000029.1:171153-204023 GCA_013397315.1 Donacobius atricapilla | reverse complement strand
ATTAAACAGCATATGGCTTTCTAAGTTTGATCTAATATTGAAGTGCTTGTTTCCATAACATTTCTAAAGGATTTATAAAGCAAAAATATTTAATACCCAAGAATAGTCCTTGTTAACTCTAGGAGGTTTCATCTTAGATATAGTTAAGCCTAAATAGTTCTGTGCACGTTTGGGGCCTTTAATTATTTCAGCAGATACTCCAGACACCCACCTGTCTGTACTTAAAAAAAAAAATAAAATCATTCTATCGGGTTTCTGCTCTAACGCAGAAATTTTGTATTCACACAGTATTTAAACATGCAAGGTAGGTTTTCTTATATTTCAGATTCAGTTTTAATGAGGCAAGAGAAGCATTTTTTTAAAGGAGTATTTCCTTTTGCTATTAATCTCTAAGTTTACAGCACTGAATTGCTTCTTACTACTAATACCATTTTAATTAAATCAGGGGAGCATGTTTAATCTTGTGTCTCTTGGAGATGGGTAGAAATTGGGGGAATTGTATGTACTCTAACAGTATTCTTTTCAAAATTAAGGAAAATTAGTGCTAAAAGAAATTTTTAAAAAATTATTACAAATGGCTTAAAATCTGGGGGAGAAAAAAAACAGAAGGAAAAGCACACCCTTCAATGTTAAGACGTGGTAGTTGTTATTCAGTAGTTAAGTGTGACTAGTGACATCAAATATACTGCATACCAACACAGAGTTTTTCTCAGTGTTGTTTTTCATAAAATAATCAGAAAAATTATTTACTTGAACAAACTAATGCTAGGAAATCCAAAATCAGGTTTTTATGCTTATGTCCAGTATTTGATTTTAAAGAGAAGACCCAAAACATCCCATGTTCAATTAAAAAAACAATTGAGGCTACTCAGTAGTGTGGATTTTCTTAGTTTTCCTTAATGCCACAGCAAATAAATTTTATTTACAAATTTGTGGTATCCAAGTGTATGATATGTAATATAACTTGTCCCGAGCTATTTGTAGGGTTTCAGTGAATCCTTAGCAGCTGTGTTTCACTCTAGGTATCTGAAGACCCTCCATAGAAGACAAATTTTAGTTGTCTATCTATTTAAGAAAATCAGCATAACTGTTTTGGCACAGGAGATTAAGCCTTTTTCTTGTAGCAAAGGTCAGTTCCAGAGCTTTGTCCAAAGCCCTGAGCACAGAGAGCACATGCTGAAATCTTGCAGCAGTATCCAGGGTAATTTAATTAGCATGGTAGTTTGCACAGGGAAGCAGGAACACTAAGCTTTTGCAGTTTGAGAAGTGTTGATGAAAGGTGCTATCCAAACCGGAAATATTTTTAATAGTGTTATTAGAATAAAAGTATACTGAAAGTGCCCTTCTGCCAAGTATAAATTGTACTTGCCCTAATTGCCACTTAAAAAATGCTTCCTGGTTTTTCATTTATTTTTTTACAGTTCTGACCTGTATGTGTATATGAGTTGAATTACACAAATGAACGCTTAAACAAGTGGTATTCATGCATATTTTGAGGCAAATTGAAAGCAAATTTAATTTTTTATGTGCCAAGGTTTCAACTTCTTTGTAACTCCTATCAGTGTGTTGAAAAGGTTGAATTTCAGTTAAAGTATAGCCATGAAGACTGATAAATGGCAAAACACATTTTGCCCTTACGTTTTCAGTTTTTGCAGGGGGCAAAAATAGCTGCAAAAAATGCAAATGTCGGCATGTTCTAGCTTGAATGACTGAACAAAGTAACAACTGAAAGTGCCGAACCTACCATATAAATGACTGTATGTACTTACAGTCCCTGTTCTTTTATAATAAAGTTATTCATACTCCATTTTAAAGGTTTAGGTACATGATGATAAGTTACTGCAGCTTAACGGGTAGCCAAGAATTAGATCAATTGTGGCAGCTTTCCAGATGCCGCCTTCTGGCCTGTAACAGCTGTAAAGGGATTGGATTAGCTTAGAGAGGGGAGAGGAGGAGTAAGCTAATGCAAATTATCTTCTGAGTGTTTTGAGCTTTGCTTGTGTGTGTGAAAATGCAGCTCAGCTGGTTCGTGGTAACTTGTTAAGCTGCAGTAATTCAGCTGAGTAAGAAACCCTGAAAGATGGAAAAATAACAATCCATTGTATAGCATTATATTAACATTTATATGGTTCACTGAGCCAGAGCCTGTAGAGCTGGTCTCAAAGCTTGAAATTTCTTTCAACTGTTGCCTTAATTTGCTTTACTGGTTTCTTATTCTCAATCTCCTTGCCTAGTTAGTCCGGTATCTTTTCCTTCTGGTTTCTCCTCTAATATGTCTTCCTTCCCAGTTTCCAGGCAACATTTTATCTCCTGCTTCCCTCCCTCTCCTAAGTATGTTTCTGTTTCTACTTGTACTGTGTGATATTCCCATCATCAGCTTACTATTCCAGTCTTTTTGCCCCACAGTCACATATACCTTCTACAGCCTAACTTTTCTTCAGATCTGCTTTCTTCTCATCCTCAGTCCCACTGAAAGTGCTTGCCAGTTTTTCTTGCAGTCTCTTTGTTGGCTCCTTTGTCTTACCTTTCTCTCTTCCTCCTTCTGGTTTCCTTTTTTCTCTTTCCCCCCCTCCCTAGTCTACTTCTTATGTTTGGCTTTTGTCTCCCCTGCACTTGAAATAGAAAACTTTCTCTCCGCATTGCCTCATGGGCCTTTCCAACACAAGGTGCAATCTTGGACAGCATTTTCAAAGTCTGTTTTTGACATGGCACACTGAAGTTCAGTTGCAGGCACAACCTTAATCAGCCATCTCAGATACACTGTGTATGGTCAAGAGCTGAAATTTTCAGCTATGAGTTTGTAGCAGATCTGTGCTGAACTTGGATGAACTGTGATTTTGCAAAGAATTTTAGTTCAGTCTAAGAGTATGAAAATAAAGGTCTCCTGCTGCTGGCATATTTGGTCTGAATACATACACACATCAACTTCTCAAAGAGGTAGCTAGATCAATTTGGTAAGGATAAAACACCTTTCTTTGTCAGTATTTCTGAAATGGCAGCATTCAGACAGAAGTTCTATTAAAAATTTTGTCCAAGCAAGTTCCTGCCATGAAAAATATTAGCCAAGTTGTTAATATTATGAGAAAACAAATTAGTGTCTTAAAATGTGAAGTTTCAGGCGACCTTTATATTGTGCCATGCTGCCAGCTTTAAAAGGAAGGTACTTGAAAAGGTTAAAGGTTATGGAAGTAAAAATTCTGACCTTACTTTTTTAAGCTGAAGTAGTCAATAGTAGTAATCAATTTTCCAAATTCAGCTTAAGAAAGATATTTGTTATTAAAATATCTACAATTGCGGTTTGGTTCGTGAGTATAATAATGCTGAGTGTCTAAAAAAGGCATTCTAGTTTAATAGTTCACTAGTATGCAGCAGATACTAGAATTTAACATTTCTAAAATCTTTTTGTTGTTCTCCTAATTTGTCCTAGACTGCTCATCACCCTGCTGAATGATGCTGTGCAGCATAACCAGTCCTTCACTAATACACTGATATCCAAAGCCTCTAATTTGACTTTCATAAACACTGATAGGAGAAAAATCACAGTTGATTTTTAATTTCTCACCTAATTTTCCTATCTCTGCTCTGCTTCTCATCTTCTTTCTTGGCCTATTCCCTCTTTATAATATCTTTTCAAAACACTTCTTTGAGAGCTATAATTCTCATAGGGAATTTAAAGTAGTCATTTTTTTTCCTACAGGTGAGGGGTTCACAAACGAGGAAGTTCAGAAACAGCTGAACAGAAATATAAATTATTTTGTGAACCCTTAAACTACAACTAATTTCCTCTAGACTTTTTCCTGAAATGAGTGTCACTGTCTAGCTAATAATTTATGGTGGAAAAAAATTTAACAAATAATATAGCGGCAATATTTTTAGAATTATTTATCCTATAAAGTGACAGTATAATCTAATCTTTTAAATTCCATATTTATCCCAAAGCCTGAAGTCAGGCATTTAAAACAGAGTACTGCAATATTACTGTGAGAAGTCTAGTGTGAAATGTTGAAAGACATGGACGTTGGTGAAATTACTTGCCAGTGGTATGTTTATACCCACTTAGATTTACTTAAAAGCATGTGTGGTTATCACAGTAATTGTCTTTGTCATAACGATTGCTGTAATTATTGTGATCGCATCTGTTGTTGCCCAGCTGTAGTTGGGGATAGGTTTTATTCAGTTGACACTGTGTAATTAGGGTCTTTTTATTTCTTCTTCAGTTGGCAGTTCTGCAAGTAGTAGTGCCACAAGGAGAGATTCTCTATCTACTAGCTCTGACTTGTACAAAAGATCTAGTAGCAGCCTAGCACCCATAGGGCAGCCATTTTACAATAGTCTGGGATTTTCCTCCTCTCCAAGTCCAATAGGCATGCCTCTGCCAAGCCAAACGCCAGGACATTCACTTACGCCACCGCCATCACTTTCATCACATGGATCCTCATCCAGTTTGCATTTAGGTAAAAAAAACAAAAACAAAAAACCAAAAAAACACTTTTTGTTTGTATGTGTGTATGTATTTCTATGTGTAAAATATGTGTTGCATAAGAGATGTCACATTACCTTTGCTGTTAAACAGTTTTTTAATGAAGAGGGGCCATTCCTGAAAGGTGAAGAGCATGTTCAGATGCTCATTGATTCGACAGTGGAGGGTACTCAGCTTTTGGCAGTATTGGGCCAACAATTGATTTTTCTTCCCTTGCAGAAGCCGGGTAAAGAGCCCAGTAAGAATTATTGGTCCATTTTCTATTATGTTTCCACAGTATGACGAGCAAAGGTGCATTATTTTTGGTTCTCCTCCACTGTGTTACCACTTCAAGGACATTTTAGATGATGTGTTTAACCGTGAACTGACTTTCATTAATACCCCATGCCATGATAAGTGAGCAGTGCTCTCTCTCAGTGTAAAATGTATTGAAAGGTGATTTTTGAATCAGTCAACCTCACGGCAGAGATACTTTGCCAGGAAGACAGTAGTTTATGACCAGGCTGAAGGAAGGAGACAAAAAAAAGGCATTTGTCAAAGAAGTAGCAAAGGAATTGTTAGCGGTGGCTCTCTTTTATCAGATGTATTTTTAAAGGAAAACCAAAAATTTCTCAAATTCTTTTTGCCTAGTAAGATGACATGGGAGCTCAAGCTCAAGCTTTCTTGAAAAAAAAAAAATTAAAAGATCTAAAGAAACCCCACCACAGCATACAGTATGTTTAGAAGATAATGCCTCTAACCTGAGGTTACCTAATACAGTTTTTCTGCTGCAAATATTTGCAGTCATTTAATTTGGATGCTAAAATCATTCAGTGAAACTGGATGTAATTCAAGATTGAGTTGCCAGTTGCTCCAGAAAGTGTTCAGTGCACAGTTCTGTGCTTGCAATAGGCAGCATAATCCCCTATACTTCCTAGTGCAAATAAAACGTAAAAAAAAAAAATTTAAATGCCTGCCAGAATACACCTTAAGTGAGAAATGTGTGAGTGATTTGTATAACAAGGTTAAATAATTAAAATATATTACATTTGCGGTACAGTATCCCCTTCAAGGTTAAGTGCTGAATACCCAAAACAAAACTGGGCAAGGGGATGTTTCAGCACGTTTTATTTTTTTTTACTTACCTTTTTTCCTTTTTCAGGTCTACAAAGTGCACCTTTGGGCTGAGACCAAGCATGGAAAGTTTCAGCCCAAATGGAGGCTTTTGAGAAAGTTCTGAACATCTGACAATGGGGTTATCATGGAAATCTTTTTCTTTCTTTCTTTTCAAAGTACTCTCACCATAGTTTTCATAGTGCTGAAAACTATACTTAAACCAAATTTTGGAAGGCATTATCTAAAATTTAAAGATTTGTTTGTTTCACATTTGATAAATGTTAAAAGACTTTTTTTTTCAGTTCAGAGAAAATAGGCTGTGATCAATATAGAGGATTGCCTCTATATGCAGACATTAATAAATACTGACTTTGACCCATTTTGAACTGTTTGGCAGAGTGAGCTAAGCCTAATAGCTTGTTAAAATATATACTAGATCAGTGTGTAACTGCCAGAATATACAGTTGTACTCTGAAAATTGACACAACCTTGTTGGCTTCCATGTGTCCTCTTCATCCTCCAAGGGAAGTGGACCTTGATTACTGATAAACTTGTTGCTATATTACAAAATCAGCCTGAAATTTGGAAACTGAGGTCTTTTGGATGTTTGCTTTCCAAAAAAGTGCAGAAAAACGCTGTAATTTTTTTTTCGCCTTTCTGCCCTGTGCCGTATTTTTGCACAGTTGCATTCAAAGTGCACCATCTCAGAGTTAAAGACTATTTCTGCAGTTGTCTGTCTTGTTATATTTATTCTGGTGTGTACATCAACCACTCTTGGAAGCATGTTTTGTTTTCACATATGAAAAAGAAAAATAAAAAAATCAAAGCTTTCTCACCAAGTGAGAAATTATACCTGAAATCAAACAGGGAGTGTATTTTAAGAAGGGTATGGTTATCATGTGATCACTTTTCAGAGTAGAACAGCCCTGTAAGTTCATGTCTGCATGCAGTTTCCATTGGTATTTTGATAATGCCTGTCAAATGCAGCTCTCCCTCCACCTTCCTAACTTGTCCTGCCTGCTTGTATCAACAGGTTCAGCTAAGTTTAACTCTTGTTTTAAAATGGGCATCAAACTCAGTTGCTCCTGTTTCAGCCACCAGAATCTAGAGCACAACACTGGGAAAGGGTGCATGGTTTTATAACCCCTTTGTCAGACACTGCTGCAATTTGTAGCTTAAAAGAACAATTTCCCTTTTACAAGAAATTCACGATATTTTACTGTTTTTATCTCTTCTCACCAACTTTTATCCGACATCCTAAAATAGGAATGTGCTAATGACTCTGTGCTAGTGTCAGTTTTCCTGTATTTGAAGGGATTTGTCAGTTGTCTGTAACTGCTTCTTTAATGTGATCAGTTGGAGCCTTAAGGTCATGAATTTGAACTACCCTTTCACTCCCAAGTACAAGGAACTGCAAGAGGAAGTGTTTTTCCATTGTCATAAAAAATCCTTTTAGATTGGTAGCCCTTACCCTATTTGATGGTACATTGCAGCATTTTAAGAGTAGAGTTTTGGTGTAGAGTAGGATTTCTACAATCTGGGCTTTTGGAGGTAATTATTTCCTGTGTTTTGTGTGCCAGGCTTATTAGCAGTTGGGACTGATGTTTCACCTTCAGAGATGGTCATTCAGGGTAAGAGTAAAGGCCTCTTGGCGAGGCAGTATGGGGAGCTTTGCATGGCCTCAGCTGTGTCCCTCCTCTGCAGGGCTGCAGTAAACCACGCATAATAAACACGTGCATTGATTCCTAAAATGTACATAGATACGTGTAATTCTGTTTTCCATATGAAGATGAAACTTTCAGCTTAGGATGAGATGAAGCTACTTTTTTACAGATGAACAAATACTTTATAAAAATTAAATTTAAAGCATTTATATACATATTTGTGTGTTAATAGAAAATACTGCTGACACATGTAAATAAGTTACTTTGCAGTAGATGTGTTTTCTGTCTTGATTAGAAATAATTGAAAAAAATACTTTGATAAATACTAACAGACTAATGCTGTCAAAATAAATGTGCCTGGATCTAGTTTTTAATGTTTTTTCATGTTCTCTTTAACATTGAATATGTTAAGGAGTCAATAATTTAACATGCTTTGTGTCCTTGAAACTTAGGCTCTGATTTAGATGATCTATATCCCGTTTATATCTCTGCCTTTTCCTCCCTATGGATTAGCCACAGGGGTTGAGGTTCAATTAAAACGTGAAACAACTTAATATTACTCAGTGCTTCGGAGATCTTTGTTTTATGAGATCAGAACTGATAGCTGATTGATTATCTGAAGAATGAACTGCACACGTCATTCCCCAAGAGTTTGGAATTATGTGGCTATACTGATGTCTAATAAGTATTTTAAATTTTCAGTGCTTTATTCAGTAGGGTATGTGCCCCAAATTACTTACAAGATGTAGGCTGTTACTTTCCTAGTTTGGTGAAGAAAATAGGCCATTGTACTCAAAATTATGGCTGCATGTAATAAGTACCTAAGGCAATATGCCTTTATTTGGGGAATTTTACTGTTTTCCAAATCTGCAGAGTTGCCGCTGAGCCATAGCATTGCTGTAATTACAGGTTATGTGAAAATAAAAGCTAATTACTAATTAAATTACTCTTTTTTATAACAGTGTCCAGTGTTTTACAAGGTTCTGCTTTCTGAGTACCACAGATTCTTCTAGGCACAATGGATGTGCTTTATTAATACAGCCTTCCTGTACTATTGGCCTGCTTAACGTGATTGTCTGAAATAGTCTCACAGGCTAGACAGGAGCCTCCCAGTTGCAGCAGAGTTGGCTTACAAGTCTCAAAAAAGTGATGGTTCCCAAAAAGGCTTAATAATTCTGAGCAGGAAATCTATATTACACATATAGAGCATACTTGTTAGAAGCAACCAAGTTTCTTAATGTCTATTTTAGTTGCTGGATAGATTGTTGCATTTAATTTATAGAGATGAAGGCTCAATTAAAAAAAAAAAAAAAAACAAGCTGAAACAATTCCTGCTTCACATGTGCAATTCTGTGACTGTGTATGTTGACTGTGAGCATATGACCAAAACTGCCCTACTAGTTTCTGGCACAGGATTGAGCATGTGATCAGTGGAGTAATAGAGATGCTGCTACAGGAAAGTAGCCTTTAATTTCCTTTCAAATGGGCTCTGGTGCCCTCTCGTGATACTAAATAGTGTTACTGCACAGTATGTACCGGGAAGCCGGGATTGCACTGATGTATTGACATAGTCTAGATGAGAAATACCATCATTTCAGCTGCAGAACTTTTTTTGGTCTTTAGAATGCCATTCCTAGAGGAGAAATTGTGGCAGAGCATCACTCTGCACACTGCTTCACCTGCAGAATGTTGGGTGGATTTTTTTTTCTTTTGTTTGTTAGTACCATAGTGTTTGTCAATGGATACTAAAAATGATAGTTATAAGACTTGGATTTTCCTGGCCTTAGAGGATTAAGAGGCTTTAATTAAAAAGAAAACCTAGTGGTTTTTAAATGGTGTTGTGGGACATAAAGTTTTTCTTTATGTTTATCACAGAATTTTGAAGACTAATTTTAAAATAAATACTAATTATTTCTATTTTAGGGCATAATACAATATACTGCAATAAATACGAAGCTTCATGTGTCTCCCAGAGCAGTAACATCTTAGATTCTGGTACTAGAATTTGACCTTTTGAGAAAGATAACTTTGCTGTTAATACATCACCAGTCCACTGTAACACTGTTGTTGCCTGGCCTTATAAATATTTGGAACTGAAACAAGGCTTGGCTGGGGCACAGTCAGCTGGGGTGTTTTTTTGTTGTTGTTTTTGTTTGTTTGGGGTTTTTTTTCTTTTTTTTTTTTAATTAAGTTTGTAATAGAGCACCATTCAAACAGCACATACTGCAATTTGTTTTAAATTCAAATGTAGGTATTTATTCTGTTGACTTTGAAAGGGTTTTAATTACAATATCACTCCCTAGACAGGGAGATAAAATACTTTCCTTTCCCAGTTAGTAGTCAATACTTTTAGGGAGTGTTTGGCTTTTTCTTTCCTTAGTTTGGTTTTAGTAGTAGAATTGAGGTTTCTATGTGGCAGTTGTCTTTGAGTATTTCTGCTTGTAGTATAGTAAGAGTACCCTTCTAAAAAAATCATACAGCAGTTGGGAAAGATGCTTTTTATGATAATTGCTGCCTGTTGCAAAGGAGGGACCTACTGGAGGAGTTCAGAGTGACACGAACTGATCAGAGAGCAGGGTGTGAGGAGAAATGCACAGGACTGTAGAGTGACAAGAGCTGTAGGTGGAATCATTAGCAAAAAGGAGTAGGACCTTGACAGAGGAAGGCAATTCAGTTCTTGGAAAGTAAGGCAGGATGAAGTGGGAGTGATGAGTTTTTGTGCAGCAAGGACTTCGTGTTTCTAAGAGGAGCTTCAGTTTGATGTATCTGTGGTTGTTTCCTAATTAAGTAGAGCATTCTTAGTTACCTGGTTTGAAATTTGACATATTTAGTGCTGAGATGGGGTACCAGATTGAAAGCTTGGGATGCTGAAGTCATCAATAACCTGCAGAACAGGTACAGCTTGACTAGAGGCACCACGTGTGCCTCCCCAAAAATGCCCTTAACACGCTGGAAAGGTTATCTCAGTAGGGACTGAAGGGTAGTTCAGATTTCATGGTCTATTTTGTCACAATTGGCTAACTTCAAGACTACTAACAAGGGTGTAAGCCAGTATGACATGTGAAGTGGAAATCTGCCCGCTAAGCTTAAGGCCCACCCAGTTCTAAAGTTTCTGTAAGGCTGAGTGGGTGCTCACTTTACCTGCCTCGATATATTCTTCTAATGACATTTCTTTTCCTGGTGCCCTTCGCATAAAACAAAAATGAGGAGGAGAATGGTTTTATTTATTGCAAGATAAAGCTATCTAACTCCTCCAACCATAATGAGGTAAATATAAATAACAAGACAACAGTGTTGTTTTCTTTGGCTCCAGGGTGTATCCGTAGTTTCAGTTTCACTTGCTGTTTTGCTGTTGCTTGTTTTCCTCACGGCTATTATTGACAGAGCTGCTTCCTTGTAGGAGGACTGACAAATGGTAGTGGTCGCTATATTTCTGCAGCCCCCGGGGCCGAAGCCAAGTATCGCAGTGCGGCGAGCACCTCCAGTCTCTTTAGCTCCACCAGCCAGCTCTTCCCTCCCTCGCGCCTCCGCTACAGTAGGTCTGACATTATGCCTTCTGGACGCAGCCGGTTGCTGGAAGATTTCAGAAACAATCGTTTCCCTAATCTTCAGCTAAGGGACCTTGTGGGACATATTGTTGAATTTTCCCAGGACCAGCATGGTTCTAGGTAATTATTATGGGAACAGTTAATGACATTTTACTGCTTTAATACTGTTTTATTAACGTCAAATTTTGAATGAGGTGCTTGTCAACTTAATTCAAAGAATGCTGTTAATTGGAGCACATACTCTTAAGCTGACCTTCTCTAAGAAATTTCATTGTAAAAGTAGTATTAATTTAGCTGCCTGTAGAAGTTCTCAGTGTAGAAGTAGCCTCATGACTAAACTTGTAAACTCTAGTATTTAGGTATCAAAAAGGCGTTGGTTAAGAAAACAAAATATGTGGCATCTGGAATGTAAAACTTTTTTGTCGGTACGGTACTTAGTTACTGTTATTATTTTCATCTTAAATGCTTTTTCAAATGAAAGGTTTCAAGTCTTAATTCTACTAAAATATATCCTTTTATATGCAAAGGCACTACTTTCATTTTAATAAATTTTATGAATGTTGACTGCTTTCTTTAGAGTGTTGAGGTGTCTCATTGAAACAGTGTTTGAGAGGTTTTCCTGTTGTTGATGCAAAGCATAACGTACCTTTTTTTGCGCTTAGATTTATACAGCAAAAGCTGGAGCGAGCTACTCCAGCTGAGCGCCAGATGGTATTTAATGAGATCCTGCAAGCAGCCTATCAATTGATGACTGATGTGTTTGGAAACTATGTAATACAGAAGTTCTTTGAGGTAAGCATAGCACTAAGTGTATGGATGGACATGCAAATGAAGTGCTGTAAATCTGATTTATCTTAATTAGTCTTTTCCTTAACGCTATAGCAGAACTTAACACATAGCATGACTTCCACAGAACCCAAATGTGTAACTCTGCGTAGGTGTTTTCGGTTCAGTATCCAGGGGTTTTTGCCATAATGGACACAGTTTCTCCTTACACTGGTGGTGCGTGTGTTGGTGAATAGTACTGAATGCACAGGCTGCACATGAGAGCTTCACAAACCTCTTAGCTGAACTTAGAGAGACTTTCACCAGATGAAAGGGAACATAAGTGTTTGAAAGATGTTTTTTGTTGGTTACTCCATCATGGTACAGAATGGGTCTGGAAAACACCCTTGCACTCACAGCTGTGTGAACTTCATCCGGTGCTGTGTATGAGGAAACTCCCATAAAATGTATTAAGGCAGAAGAATTTTGAGTAATGGCTTATCTGTCATAAGATACATCCAGTATTACTACAACTAGTATTTAAAACAGATTTGTTTTCTCTTAAAAACTATCTGGTAAAAAAAAAAAGCTTTATCAAAGAATTACAAGATTTGGCTTGCAAAGAGAAGAAAAAGGTAATACCTGTGTTCCATATGCAGGAAAGGTACTTAGCATAGTGTACTTTAAATTAAGGGCCATATCAAAGAGTGGTGGAGTGAAGGTAATGCTGGAAAATATCCAGTCCAGATACTTGCTGTAAACAAGAATGTAATTTTTAGTAATCTATAGAACAGTGTGCTCACTTTTTTTACTTCTTTTTTATTAACCAATCAAAATATCTTCTGTAAAACGTCACTGACATACGATATGTAAGATCTGGATTTTGCTTAAGGATCATCATTTGCTATTTTTTCCATAATGTTAAGTTGGATGAATACACAGTTAATCATTGTTAGATGAGTGTTTTCATAATAATTCTGCAGAACACTTCTCAAGAAAAAGATGCACGTGGCCTTGCATGTAATAGGGGGCCTCAGTTTACTGTATAGGTGGGCGGGTGAAGTTGTTGGTTAACCTTTCTTCAGAGCTGACTACAGGTGTGGAGTTTGACAGTTCTCAGCAATGATGCAGCTGTATTGCTGTGCCACCAGCTGATTGTCCACCAGATTAGTGGTCACTTCTGTGTCCTTTCTTGCAAGATGTGAGATACACTGTACACGTTTTGAGATAGAAACTCTGGTTTGGATTCATACTCAATAGTGACCTGTGATGATTTTGCCAGTATAATTTTTTTGCAAAAGTGGTTTATTGCACTTAAATATTCCTACAGACAGACAAGTATAAATTATATTGATTTCTTCTGTTGTCTTTCAAGGTCATGCATTTGATAGCAGGTATGTGAACTGGATGTGGAATATTACAAAATGTTGCATTTAGAAAAGAAAAGCTTCTGGTAAATATCCCCACCAAAATAGGAAGAGAAAAATTATTCAAATATTACAGTCATGTGCATCTTGAAAATACTTAATCTGACATGTAAATTCCAGCATATGTCTGCAATATGTCTTCATTTGTTAACAGCATATTTATTTTCTTTTAGTTTGGAAGCCTGGATCAAAAGTTAGCCCTAGCAACACGCATCCGTGGTCATGTTCTGCCATTGGCCCTCCAGATGTATGGCTGTCGTGTTATCCAGAAAGCACTCGAGTCAATCTCACCTGACCAGCAGGTAATTGTAAGTTAGAGCAATGCTTTTTTAATTTTATTTATTTATTTTTATTGTATCCCCCTTTTTATTTGATTAAATTGTTGAGTAGTCCCTTCATCATGAAATATCCTAGGGGCCACAATAGTTAAAATGAAAGTGCTGAGGTACACAGTTAATACCAGTGAATATGAAGGTTGGAGTCAGGATGAAATGAAAATTTTCTCCATTTAAAGGGGGCAGGGAATGCCATCATAAAGACAAGGATAATTAATCTTTGTTTTTCCAGAATGAAATGGTCAAAGAGCTGGATGGCCACGTTCTGAAATGTGTGAAGGATCAAAATGGAAACCATGTTGTACAAAAATGCATTGAGTGTGTTCAGCCCCAGTCACTCCAGTTCATCATTGATGCATTCAAAGGACAGGTAATGTCAGCAGTTCATTTCCTCTTTGCAGGTTGCTTAGATTTCACAGAAAAAGATTTGCAGGTCATTTGCATGTATGAGACAGCATTTTCCACTTTGTACTTGGCTTATTTTTGGAATGAAAAAGGGGATGATGATGTAGAAAAGGTGTTGGAGAGACAGTTAACATGCTGTAAAAAGATGATTTTGTTAGAGAGGAGGGTCTAGAAAGACATGTTTAGATGTGCTAATAATAATAATAATAATAAATATTGATGTAATATAACTACATACAAGGGACTTCACCTGCCCAGGCTCTCTGTTTGTGTTTTGTGGTAACACCATTTCACATTTCCTTCACAACTCTTGGCAGGGCCATTTTGATATAATAATAACATATGTACTCTCTAGTATATATTTTTCATTAAAAATTATGTTTTCCTCTCGTGTTGCTTGTGTTGCACGTGTATCTTTCAGTGTTTCCCAATGAATGTCAGTCCTTAAGGAACCGCAGTGAAAATTCGTTAATCTGTTCCGTACATATGGGCTAGAGTGGAGTTGAGGGGGTGTTGCGTTTGTTTACTTCACATTGGGGTTTTTGTTTTGTTTCCAAAAAACGTTATTACTGTAAGATTGATACTGTGCTGCAGGCTAGTGAATGTGCTTCAGCTAAATAACATTTTAATCCTCTGAGACAAGCGCGTACTTTTATAGTCTTGAGAAGAATTGTAAAAATCTTACTAACTTGGCTATATAACTCAATTTTACTTTAATGGATGGCCAAATGTATTTCCCAATAAAATCTACAACATCTTTCTTATTTTGCACAGCAGCATTACCTGAATTATTGTTGTACATAGTACTAAATTGCATACCAAAGTTTCTAGGGTTCAGTCTTTTTACACTAAAAAGTGTGTATGAGGTACATGAGATGCGTTTTTTTAAACTGTATAAACAGAGCCCCTTGACAAAAGTGTGCATTTGTTTATTTACTGAACATCCATCCTAAGCACCAAGTAATTATATATAGAAAATAGTAGCTAACATAAAATGGCAAATAAAAAATGATACACTTATGTGATATTGCTTATCATTTTCTCCTTCCTGCATCATTTGAGTTGATGCCTAATCATACAAGATTGTGTTCAGTCCTGACCAACACTGAAGTTTTTGGAATTAATCCCCAGCCACAAACGTAGCTTCTGGAGAAGCAAGCAGAAGGAATAAGCAAGATTTGGCTGTATGTTTTGAGCAGTTATTTACTAACTTTGTGTCTGTACCTGGGAGCCTATTGTATATGCTGGAACATGAAATTGGTGAAAATCAGCCGCCATTATTGAATTCCTTTTTATAAGTGTCACTGTCTTAAAATTTGAAAATAAAGTAAAAAGGATATCTTGGAAGTTGAGCAGCACTTAACTAAGAGTCATACTTCCAGGCTTTCTTTTCAGTTATGTAGGCTAGAAACATTGTAATGAACACTTAGGTTCTTAGTTGTATGTTTTCTGGAGTCCCTGACACACAAAAACTTGCTTTTTCATCTTTTCATGACTTTTGCTGGAAATGGAATTCTGGTCTTGGCAGGCAAAACTTTTTTAATAGTAGTTGGTATGTTCAGTTCCATTTTGAATGCAGCAATATTGCAAGAGATGTGAGCTTCAGTTGGTTTAACTTCAGTTTGCAATCCTGTTTTCAAGGTATTTGTACTTTCAACTCATCCGTATGGTTGTAGAGTAATTCAGCGTATTCTGGAGCACTGCACTGCTGAGCAGACTTTGCCAATCTTAGAAGAACTGCATCAACACACAGAACAGCTAGTGCAGGTTAGTGCATGTACACTCATTTTTAATGCACTTTACAGGTTTTTGTTGTTATCACGGTTTACTCCTGTATACTAGTTTAAATGCATTTGCCTCTTCTTAGTTTTGTAGACATTGATTTTTTGTTTTTCTTTCCTTCCATAGTTTTAATGAAAATGAATTTGGAAGTTGGGAGGCAAAGAAGATATAAAAAGCGTTTTCTTACCCTTTTGACTGTAGCTTGGTGTTCAGGGGAATATTACAGCTGTTAAAAAAGTATGATGTTAAATTTGAGGACTTATTTCTTTAACAGAATAAAAGATACTCTAGCAAAACACTGGTTTTACAGATTATTTACATTTTTCAAGTAAAATTTGTATCTGTTAAGTAATTCTTGATGAAATATTTCTTGCATCACTTTGCTTCTGTAATGTTGACATTATTGTATTTTCCTTATATTCATGCAAATAGTAATTTCATACTTCATGCTCGTGTACAAAAGCTGTTAGTATTTATAACTTGGTAACTATGAACACAAAAGAAAATTGAAGTCATCTTATTTTCAGGATCAATATGGAAATTACGTTATTCAACATGTACTGGAGCATGGTCGTCCTGAAGACAAAAGCAAAATTGTTTCAGAAATAAGAGGAAAAGTTCTTGCTCTGAGTCAGCACAAATTTGCCAGGTATTGCACAACTTTTATGTATTAAAGATTCATTAACCTTGTAAAATTGTAATACTGGATTTATTTCTTGTGTTACAAAAGGGATAATTTTTTTGTTTGTTTATCTTGCCTTCTGAAATTTCATGTTTTTTATAGAGATGAATGATAATGATATTTTTATACTAGGTTTGGGGAAGGGAAGAGGCAAATGTTCCGTAGCAAAACAAAAGAGGTTTTGTGGGTTTATGGGATGGCTTTTGCTCTCTTTGTGCAAGTGCAGGGAACAAGTTCCAAGTCTTCATACAAGGATGCCCAGAGCCAGGTGAAAAGCTGTGCTGGAACTTGGATGCTGATGGTGATAAACTGGGACTTGCTGACTCTCAATCCAGCCTAGCAGTTTGCAAGTATAAAAAGGCTAGCTTTAAAAAGTGGTAGTTCAGTCTGACAAGGATTTTCTGCCTTAGAAAATCTGAAAGACTGCTGTTGGAGGCCTGAACTATTCTGAAGCTGGGACCTAAAATCCCACCTTCTGTGCTTTTTGCTGAAGTATGGATTATGTGCCTTTTGTGAAGGAAAATACACCTCCAAATTCATTCTGGGTGATTTAGTGAGACTAACCTTGTCATCAGAATGAAGTAGAAATGCACTGTGACATTATGGGAGCATTTGTTTTAAAATTGCTAGCAAACTAGTTTATTTGGATTTTATTTTTCTTTGCCTAAATGGAACTCTCCATAACCCTCTAACTTGCTTAATTTCTAAAGCACAAATTTAGGACCAGGATCATTTTCCTATGTTACAAGCTTTGATGGCCTTTCCAGCTTCTGAAATAAACTGGAAGGTCAGAGACTCGCTCTACAAAAGAATATTTGACGGAATCTCTGATGTAGGCATGCTCCTGGAAAGTGCATTTATTCAAAAAGCAAGAATCCTCCTATCTGGCTTTCTCTGTTGTGTCTTCAAAGGGCTCACAACCAAAATAGATGTACTAGAACACATCCAGAGCTTGCAGTCCGGTATGCCTATGTAGGTTCAGTGGAAAAGTCTCTCCTACAAAATAATCAGAAAACAACCTTTTCACATGGGTGAAATAATAGGGATATATAATCCTGTAACTTCCTCAGTCATTAGACTGGAGATCAGGAAATGAGGAATTGATGCATTTGCAATATGCTTTTTACTGACATTAAGAGCCCTGAGAAACTGATAAACTTCCAGATAAATTGATAACTGTTACCAGAAAGAATGTTACACCTCCAGTGCCATCGCGGACTTGCCTTATTTTTCAGCAACGTGGTAGAAAAGTGCGTGACTCACGCGTCGCGCGCGGAGCGAGCGCTGCTGATCGATGAGGTGTGCTGCCAGAACGACGGCCCTCACAGTGCCTTATACACCATGATGAAGGACCAGTACGCCAACTACGTCGTGCAGAAGATGATCGACATGGCCGAGCCCGCCCAGAGGAAGATCATCATGCACAAGGTACGTGTGTGTAGTTTGGAGTTTATACTTGAGATGTTTTGGTTTCTTTAGAAATTCTTTTCTTAGGTGATTTTCTGTAAACAAGAGTAATGTTTTTGTAGCTGTACGTATGTTATTTATTTTTTTCTCCTAGGAGGGACTTCTTGATCTCTCTCTCATTTGACAAACGTGATTAAAAAAGTTTGCCTTTGTTTCACCAATCAAATTAGTCTGTGTAAAATAGTATAAAAGAAAGATCATCCCAAAATAAAGTAGACATTGTAGCCCTCTAAACTCAACGAGTCTGTGTCGTTTTTAGTGTAAACAATGACACGTGTGCATACTTGTAATGATTCAAAAATATGTCTGTGCAAGCTTTTCGGCCAGAGCACCTTTCCCTGCAGATGTAAAACCCAACGCTTCTGTAATCTAGAACTTGATGTATAACCATGACATTCAGTGGAACTGGGTAAAGCAGAAAACATTCAGGTCTCTGAGCACTGAGTTAAAAAAGGAAAGTTTCAATAGCTGGATTTCATCTCCTGTCTTTCTGCCAGCTTTTATGTGAAAACACCTTTAACGGGAAAATGTAGTATCTGTCATCACTATTAATATAACAGAAAAAATACGGGTTTCTCTTTTTATTTCCTGGTTGTGGATATGAATCCACTTTGCAGTTCCCCCAAAAGAGATTCCCACACTTCCGAACATAAAGGCACATTTCTCTTTAATATCCAGACATGGAGAAATGTGCTGTTGTCGTAGCAGCCAAGGCTGTTTAACACAGGGCCCAGGATATTCCTGCAGGAGCTCTGCTTCCTCTGGTCACCAAGAGGGCACTTCCAAAAGTACTGCCTCCCTTTCCTGCAACAGGAACATCAGTTATTTGATGAGTCAAAATCACCAGTTTTACATTTTTCCAGAAGCTTCCAGCACTTTGAAATACAGGTTTCTGGCATCTTTTTGTGTAATTTTTTCAAAGTGTAGTCACCTCTACTTAAAAGTGTGGATGTTAAAAAAACCAAACGTGTATCTTATTACAGATTCGACCCCACATCACGACTCTGCGTAAATACACCTATGGCAAACACATTTTGGCCAAGCTGGAAAAGTATTACCTGAAGAACAGTGCTGATCTGGGGCCAATTGGTGGACCACCAAATGGGATGCTGTAAAAGACAAAGAGAAGTGGAAGAAAAATTAAATTGTGAATTATCAAAACCTACAACTTAACTCTAAATGTTCTGATTTTTTTAAATCTATTTATTGACTTTGTTCATCCATTTGTAAAATTTTTATTCTTGTGTATATTTTTGGGGAGTGAATTGTTAAAAAAAAAGAAAAAATATCTCCAGCCCTGATCCGGAGACCTATCAGATTGGATGGCTGGCAAAGCACAGAATGCCTGTATATGATGTAATTGTATCAAAATAGCTGTCACATATTTTGTAAATTTTTACCTTGTAAAGTCACTGAAATAGTTTTTAAAGGGAAAAAGTACAGTATTCTTTTAATACACTGGCTTGCAATCTGGTAGGTCTACCCAGCATCACAGCACAACAGGTTTATAGAGTTGTATATAGAATTAATCCTTATTTTTCCCTTTTGTGTGAAGTCTTTTATACCAGATTAAAATTGATCAGCTGCATAAACATTATTTAACATGTTGAAAAGTTAAGTTGTATTTTGGTGGTTCACAACATCCTACCCCAATAACAAACAGGGCACAGCAAATTAAAGTAGGGAAGAACAAAACGATGGAAACTTTAAAAGACTAGTTTTTGGCACTTGCTGTGGATACAGGTTTTTTTAAATCATGCCCTAAGATTTTCTCTAGCAATGTATTAAAAATAAAGTGCTGTATATACTTATATATTTAATTGTTGTACAAGGTAGAGGGATTAAAATGATGGTGGTACTTCCATTCAGCAAAGTACTCTGTTGGAAAAGGAGTGAACCCTGTATTAACTTTACAGTCAGTTTTACAATGCAGGAAGAGTAGAGATATGTATTTTTTTATTTTGCATATAGAATTGTAAGGATTTGAAAGTGTTGAGCATTTATTCTGCTTTCTCACTGTAGATGCGAAAAATAGGTAATGATAAAGAGAAGGGGCCACTGAAAAGTAAACTTGATAGCTCAACATTTAAGCATGATTGATTAACTATTCAGATAGCTTTTTGCTTCCTATAAATATATGCATTGTATACGTGTAGTTAATAGGTGTAAGTTTACAGTTTGAAAACAAATCTCTCGTTTCGATGTTTATTACAAAGCCTTGCTAATTTAGTAGTGATGCTTACCTTGGTTGTACAGATGTACATTTGTAAACCTTCATGCTGTAAATGTAATTTGTTTTACTCCTTTTTGGGACAAAAATTTGCATTTTAGTGTATATTCATATCCCCATTCCCTTCTTTCCCCCTGGCATATAGTGTTGTATAATGTAAATTTATTTCAGCAAATCAAGAGTGATTTTTTTAAAATTCTATCTTTATATGGTTTCAAAAATATGAACCAGCTTTCTTTTTATCTATTGTGAGAAACATTATGTTTTGTTTGTAACATAGCTGTTGAATCTGTTCATATGGACACTTTGGGAAATCAATCTGTTCAAATTTTAAATCAGGATAAATAAGCATAGTAAGAAGTGGACTGAAATATTTGGTTATCACAGAAACCAATGCTTCTTCCATCTTAATAAATGTGGCATGAATTTTTTGTACAGAAGAGTACTGTATTTTTGAATAGCCTTCTCGCAGCGTAAAGCAAATATGTATGATACTGTCGATTTTTTTCTCTGGACATATGACATTGTAACAGTAACATAAAGATGATGTACATATACAAGCGGCCTTATGTACATTTCCCAATGATCTTTTTAAGGCAGAATTGTGACCATATGTGTATAATTAAAATCCTTTTTAATCCTTTGCCTATGGAAATATTTTGGAAAAAGCTTACTTTGTATATTCAGTTTCTGAAAGATAAAGAAAGTGCTTTGTATGTTGTTGAAGTAAGTATTTTGTGTAAAATGTTCATTTGGATGGCTTAACCTAAAGTTTTGATCAACGTGGTAGTTTGGAAACAACGTCTTGAGCATTGATCAAATAAAAGGCTGTTTTGGTAGGGCTGTGTTCATGAGAAAGAAAATAGTAGTGGTATAAACTTGTATGAGGAATTCTGTCATGTTACTGTTGATACCAGGGTTATATAACTTACTAAAGCATCTGAGGCGTTGCGTTTCTAATGGTAGTGATAACTCCTTAATAGGCAAATGGGAAAGTTTCTTCTGGCCTACTTCCAGTGCCTGCATGAAGTGAAGTAGTAGGCCTCGTTATTTTGAGTAAGCACAATTCTAATTGCCAAGTAGTTTTTGCATGGCAGTTCACAAAATTCCTCCCCAGAGGTACCAGGCCTGTCACTGGAGCCAGAGCTTTCCCGTAGTCACCCAAAGGATGACTTCTGAGCCACTTCCTTGGACACATGAATTCTCCTCAGTGACCATCTTTACCCTGTGTACCTGTGCCGTGTGTTATAACCCACAGAGCCGACATTCCTTCCACACGTAAGACAGTATGTCAGGCTTTTGGGGATGTCCAGGCAGAAACTGATAATGTCCCTGTACTTAGTCCCTGCAGCACTCATGCCATGGTTGAATTTAAACAGTCCTGTAACTGTCATCCTTGGTGCTTTCAGTATCTTGAGTATAATCTTCCACTTGCTCTCCTGAGATCATTTGTGCACAAATTCTATCCAGGAACATGAAAATCACTGGATTTCCTTTAAACTATTTTAGGGTTTGGGTAGAACCACTAGACTTTTTGCTCAAGTATTGCTTTTTGATATAGATTGTTTACGGACCAGTTTGATTAGGCTTGACTCCAGGTGGCTCGTATTGAATAATGTAATGTTCACATGTATATACTGTAAAAATCAAAATGAAAATGTGTGAATAACACTGTGTGAAATATATCTGGTCTTGCGTTTTTCCTGTAGGAAACCAGCCATATTCTCAGTTATGTGATTTAATTGTGTCTGTGGAGCTCAGCTCTGGGAAGGTGCTCGTTCACTTGTTATGATGGGAATTGGGCAATTATTGAAGATTAAACCCTGGATTAGATGATTAAATTTTCAGAGGGCAGTTTGGAGCAACTCAACCTTCCTGGTTTATATGTCTTTTTTGATGAGTAGTTAAGGCTACGGCCTCCTGACGGTTTCTTCCTACATCCCTGGATCCAGGATGAGTTCTGGAGCATTTGAGGGGGTTAGCTTTCAAATGAGAGAAGAAATTGTGAGCTCTCTGGCATCCCTGGATCCGCATTCATTTCTGTTACTTCTCAGGAGGTTTTTCAAAAGATCATTTTTAGCTGAAGGTGTGTAGTGAAGTGGACTGACAGCACAGGAAATGAGCCTGGTGGGAAATAACTCACGTAAGGGGGCCCTGTGGACAGAACAGTCATAATGCCCATCCCTCCATCTCTGACTTTTCCATCAGAGCATGGAGAAAATGGAGGTTTTAGGGTCATAATGCTTAGATCTTTCAAAGTGCTGATGCAGATTTAGAAACCAATATAGTCACTGTTCTCTCTTCTCTAAGGAACATGCAGTTGAGGAGATGCTTATGGCTCACCACAGCGTAGTAGCCCAGCAGTGGGGTTGGGCTCCACCAGAACATTTGATGCTCACATTCCGGTAACTCGGGAAGTGGGTTAACAGTGGGGTGACAGCAGCTCCCGCTGTGTCGTTCAGGGAAGTAAAGCTGAGAGAATGCAAAAGCATTTTAATATCCATTAGCTGGTCATTGAAACTGCAGACCGCATGTAAATCATGCACCCTGGGAGGAAAACTCAGGGCAAACTACAGAGCAGCACTTTGCCCCTGCAGTCAGGGCAGCCTGAGCGCTCCGGTGCAGAATTCTGCAGGGAGCAGTGCCCGAGCATCATGTGTCCTGAGAGCGGCAGATCTGCTCTCGTGGCAGCACAGTGCTCTGCTCCTGCTTGAGGAAGGAAAGGGGAATACCACGAGCTGTCTGATGTGAGCTGTCGCAGCCCACGGCGGGGCAGGAGTGGCTGTGGTTTGTTAAGACGGCAGTTCACATCGTACCCAGCTGCCGGTACCAGCTGAAGTCTCATCAGTCTGTGGGCAGCACTGATGTTGTGATGAGCTACAGGCAGTTCTTTACTCAGACCAAACAGTTTGAGTTACACAGGCACTATCTGTGCCCAAAGGATGCTGATTCAAGCACCTCTTGGCTTGGGAATGAGGAAGCTTGGTTCCTGTCAGGGATATATATATCCCTCTTGGGGCTCTGCTTGATTCCTGATGTTGGGCTAGGGAGGTGTGGGAGAACTTGGCAAGTGCAGATCCTGCCACCCAGGAAGAGACAGTCTGAGAGCCTGAGGTGTTTGCTCTCCTGTGAAGCAGAGCAGCCCCGGTCTTCCCAACTCCATCATCAGAAGAGGTTGAAAACCAGCCCTGTTGTCACAGAAAGTCACACATGGAAAGGATGGAAGGATGACCGTACATCCAGTGTTGATAGCACTCAGGAGCCGATACAGGACATGGGCTTTCCTGAGCTGGTGCAGGAAAGGAGATAACTGCTTTAGCCAGGAGAATGAACCAGATCCCAACATCACACACTTGGTGTCAGAACACAGAGGCTGTGGGGTGGGGGAGCGACCACCCTGCATGGAGGCGGGGAGAGGTAGGGAAGACCAAGCTTAGGGGTTTAACTGAGCTGCTGGTGCTCCTCAGTGAGGTGGTGTGCGAGCGTTTCCTCTGCTGGACGGAGCCTGTTCCCTCTGCAGGCTTGCTCTGTGGTTAGGGAACTTGCCCAGCAAACGAGATGCTTGAATTAGTTTCCATTACCAGCCTCAGGGTTTTGAACCCACCTCCCTCACTTCACAGGCATTTTCCTAACCATAAGGAGCTGGGTGGGTTCACTTTCTACTCATGAATTTGGGCTGGGCTTTTAGCACAGCTTGAACCATTCATTGCATCACAAAGAGCACAAGATGGAGCATGACTCCTAAAGCATGCAGGTGGGAGTTAGTAGGTTCTGCACCTGAGATCCTTGTCTCCACCTCGATTCTCCCAGACTCACTTAATGCAAAATATGTCTTGGGAGTAGCATTCCCCCATCATTGTCAGACTGGAAACTTTCCAGAGCCTTTATAAAAAGCAGCTGAAATGCAGGAAGACCTATTCTAAAGAAGACCCTCCTTTCATTAATAAGAACAAATATTGGATTAAAACATTCACCTCACCAACATCAGTACTCTGGGCACAGGAGGCCTTCTGTCTCTTCCTCTTCTGCTTGCACCATACCTACCCAACCCTAAACTCCCCAGATCTGCAAACACGAGCCGGGGCACATTGCAGGTGACAGAGCTGCTGTACAAGACCATCGGACAGGGAGAAACCCCTCACATAGCAGAGCCTTAATGAGCTTCGTTTGAGTTTCAAACCTGCCTGGAGGGTTCATATTTCCTGGCAGCCGCACAGCACCGCAGCCCTTCCTCAGTCTGGCTGCTGGATCTTTTCCCAGCCCAGCCTGAGGGAGCGAGGCAGCCCTTCCCCGGCCCAGCAGTGCTCAGGTGGTGGAGGCTGTGGGGAGGGCTGCCTGCCCGTCTGCTGATCACAGGGCAGGTTCACACACCTCAGTTTCACAAATGCTCACTCCCAAGTACTGGCTGCAGATCGTACCCACAGCAGCGCAGAGCTGCCCAGTACCTGACTGCCACAGAGGAATGTCACTGGTGGGGAATGGGGAGGAACTGGCCAAGCCTGCTGAGATCCCTCTCCTGACAGGGGATGTTGGCTGTGCCTTCTCAGGCTGCAAGGCCACTGTCTGCTCCTGTCAAAGAGCTTTCCTAAGCCTTGGGGAAGCAGAACAGTTGCAGGTGTCAGGTCCCAAAGTAAAAATCCCCAAAGACATACAAGTGCTTGCTGAGGGATAATAGAAATTAAGAAGGGAAGTGTTATGGCAAGGGAGCACACACAGGTGGTGGCAGAAACACTCAGGTGGTGGCAGAAAGCACTAGCCAGCCTGGCTAGCAAGGCAGATGATGACAGCTCATTTCACAACTATATTCTTTTTTCCCCAAATAGAGGCACCCTATTCCTTGTCTAAGCTGGAGGATCAAAACTCAGAGGTTCCCTGGTGCGAATGAAGACCTCTCTTTCCTCCCCTGTATAATCCTTTTCTCTAAGAGAGCTGACATACAGCATCAGAAAGTATTTCCATTCCTCCCCACACAGGATCAATTCAGAAGGAGAGGTTTTGGGAGGCCATCTATTCATACAGGCTGGATCTTGGAGAAGGATTCAGCCCAGTTGCCTGGGCTCAGTTTTGCTGGGTTCCCTAGATGCTGTTCCCTGCCCCATACCTGTGTGTGAACTGGATCCACTGGCTGGTACAACAATCAGAGCAATTGCTCAATAAGCAAGAATCAGAGGGCTGAAGCTGGGCTGAGGAGCTGAGGATGGGCAAACTCAGTGCAAATCACAGAGTCAATTCCAGCCCCTTGCATGGAGGGATGGGATAAATGGAGCAGATCAACGCTGTCAGAGGTTGAAGCTATACACTGATCTCTTTCAAGTTGGCCATTTGGTTCTTAAAAAGCCTTTTTGTATGAAAACTCACTATCTTAAGTACTCCAAGATTCACATGATGTCTCCTGTTTCCTTGAAACATCATGTGTCTCATAAGAACTAAGAGTGTGATTATTCATCCCAGTTTGGCAGTCATACAAGTTCACATCCTGCTGGGAAAGGGTCTATCATGCAGCCCTACCCCATGTGCCATCCTCTCCACATGCAGGGAACCAAAAGTCCAGAGGACTGATCATGGTGTTTAAGGTGACCCACCCCACATTTCTGTGCAGTGCTGCATGGCCCCCACTTGGAGAAGAGATACCCCCACAAGGGCCATGCAGCTGCACCCCACCAGTGAGGTTATGGGGGAAATACCATCCCAGTTTAAAACCACTTCTGTTTAAATCTGGACACTTCCAGGCAGACTCATATACTGGGAACAGATCCTGTTGCATATTTAGCAATCTGGTGCTATTGGAGGGACCCTTGAGCATCCAGGACACCTGGGCAGGGCAGGGAAACATTCCCTAGAAGCTTTCCTCAGCCAAACCTTTTCCAGTAGAATGTCTCAGATGCCACTGGACACCTTCATATACACAGTGGGTCTCTTCACCTAGCACATACCACGAAACAGTAAGCAACATTTTATACAGCAGTGGTTAAAAGGGGGAGGAAGGGAAGGGAGGGAGGGAAGAGAAGGCAAGTCTAGGTCCAAAGAGTTTGTTGGGGGTGGGAGTGAGAACAACGTTATGCTGAAGAATAGGATGAGAGGTGGCGAAATAAAGTATCTACATCCACACGCACGCACAAAGCTACTGTAACCACAGTGCAATAAACAACTATAAGGACCTTTTGGATTACAAATAATGGGAGGAGGAGAGGGGGAGGCAGAAGGAGCACCTTGAAAACTAATGGAGTTTTTTAAAAGTAATAATAGTAAAAAGACACTTTATGCATTGCAAACCTTCATTTCAGGACTCTCTGTGAAGTATAACTAATTTCAGTCACCTAAAAAGAAATCAAACTTAAAAAAATGAAACAAAAGAGCATAAAATATGAAGCAAATAAAATATCGGTGTTCACCCTGCCGAAGTTAGTGCTATCAGACTGGAGCAGGTATCAGGCACACATACCACACTAAGCTTAAACCCATGGTAAACCCACAACTTTCTCTTCCCCACAGACACTTCCAGCAGTGCAGGAACGCCCCCACTGCCCAACCAGAGTTACAGCCCTTGCTCCCCTCCTTTCCTGCAGTTCCTCACTCATGCATGTGCCCTGCTGTGTCCCTGCCCTCCTCCCTCTGGCCCTGTGCCAGCCTCCCACGGGGGCAGATGCTCCCATGGAGGTGCTTCACCACCAGGAAGGTGCTGACAGGCAGACCCTGGAGCACAGCTTGGTCTCTGCTTCAGCCTCGCACCTGCGCCATCCCTGCAGTGCACAAGCACCAATCTCCCTGGGGTAGGGGCATCCCCACTCCCAGGAGCTGGGGAAAGGTGTTCTCCAGATGAATGCACGAGAAGGACCAGGGTGAGGGATGAGACAGGATGGGTGGGGATGGCTGGGTGAATCAATGCTCTGACAGCCAGGGCTGGGAAGCCCTTGCACTGCCTGCAGGGTTCGGCCCGGAGTGACTGAGGGCACTCAGCCCTCAGACAAGCCAATGTCTGCAGAAGAGGGTAAGTGGCCTTGAAATGCTAAATGAAGGATGATAATTGCAGCAAGATGCATCCGTTTGGTTAATCAGGAAGAAAACCTGTATGTTATATCATATCAATTACACGGCATAGTCACAATTGGTAGCAAGAGGAAATGATGAAACCTGTGGCTGGCCTCGGAGCCATCATTCCTCAAAGATCCTTAGCCAGTCTGGGGTCCAGATCACCTCAGCTTCATGAACACAAAAAAAACCAACAGTATTTTTTACAATGTTCCAAATATCTGTTCTAAGCAGCTGTTATTGAAATGGAATTAAAATCTCTGATGCAGCCTAACCCTGCCCTCACAACTGCTCTGCTGCAGCATCTGCTTCTCTCAAGACCAGCTTTTTTGCATACGTAGGAGTATTAAACCTGCTTTGGCAGAATTCCTGGAGTTAGGTGTGCTTACTTAAATTCTCCATGTAGCAGAAACACCTAACTCAAGACACTTGGCTGTTTAAAAGTGACAGTCTTGAAACTTAGTCAACCTGTTTCATGTGGACTGAATACTTCAGCATTTTGGTTAAAACACTTTCATTTTCTCCTTCATTTGGAACTTTTTAACCAGCAGTACAGCTCTAGTTTGTGCAAAAACTGATAGCTAACTTGAAGGGTATGTTGTATGTCAGGTATGGTCAGAGAGGAACAGGGACCATACTCCACAAGATCTTTTATTAAAGTTTTGTGCAAGTTATTCAAGCATAGCCTATCATAAGATAGGGCAGAAGCCTCTATCACAAATCAGGACATTAAAGGAATACAGAGAAAATACAGGAGGCCTTTGACAAGAGATTATACCTCATTCAACTTGGAGTCTCCATCTCTCCCAGGCAAATAATTGGTCTCTGTGACGCTGCCAGAGGCAGCTGTAGGATTAAAAATACACATTTTATTGTCATAGTGCTTATTGAGGTACTACTATAAAGGCACCAAGTCTCACAGTTCCTATTTTACAGGGTGGCAGGCAGCTGTGCAGGGTCCAACTTCTCTCATGGTCAGAGGGTTTGCAACTCAGGCAGTCTGCAAAACTTCTTCTCAGCACTTCCTCACCAAATGCACGGAAGAAAGCTCCTGTCCCCAGGGGGACCACAGGATCAATGGAAACCTCCTCTGGAGGAGCAGGGCAGCTGCCAGAGGGCAAGGCAGCAGGTACCAAGCAGGAGGTGCTGTGGAAGCAGAGTAGCTCTGTCCCTCCTATGCTGCTTGCCTTTTCTCCAAAGTTCCCAGCAGCCGCCTGCCTGTATGTCCCTGGGAGTCGTGATACCCTTCTCTCCATGCTCATTTTCATGCCAGGGCAAATCCCATTCTGTGCTCAAATTATTTAAGGTCATGGAGGTCGAGGGATCACGTACTGCAAGCCAGCATGAGTCACCATGAGTGAGCTGCCCTGAGCTGGCCACAGGGGTAAATGCATCACAGAAAGGCAGCAGAGCATCTCCCTGGGCAAGGGAAAGGACAACAAAAATGTGATTATTCATGTGAGTGCTTTCAGAAATACCTGCCCAGTCCACAAGCTATGAAAGTGGTGGGCCAAAATTGTTGAACAGTGAAAGCAGCATCCAGTACTACAGGAAAAGGCCTCATTAAGGGAGAGAAAGTCAGTCTTTTCTTGTGGGCAACACCCGTGTGTCTTCAGGCTAATGGGAAACCCCTCCGTAGGTTGTCATGCACCAGCCCCCAAAATTCAGCTCTGAGGCTATCTGTAATGAGCATGCAGGATCCTACCAGGCCCTCACACGCAGCACCAAAGCAATGCAGCTGCTTTTATTACAGCTGTTTATGAAAACTATCACAAAAGTGGCATGCCACTGCCAGCTGAGCTTTTGCCAAAGGAAGCTCTGCTTAATTAGGTCAAGAATAATTTGGTTAGTGGCACGGACAAATTTATATATAGTTTTCAGTGTCCACACAGAAGTTCTCACTAGCAGAACACAGGGAAAGGGGATAGAGGAAAAAGGAAAATGTCATCAAACTCTTGAGAGAGGCAGCCAAGTTGATTCAGTTAGCAACTATAAAGCCAAACACTACAGCTACCCTGACACTTGGACCATTTACACTTCGCATTGTTTAAGCGGAAAAAACACCCAACCTCTGATTTTTTACAAGGCTTATTCTCATCCCAGTAAGCAAGGCCGCCCTTTCCATGGGAGCATTACACCAGGGAGAAGAAAGGAGATCAGAGCAGACGTTGCCTCAGGCTAACTTCACACTCCACACCTTAGGGTGGGCCACAGGGGAGTCTCCTTTGGGCTCTCACTTCCTGGGAGTGAAAGCCAGGAGGCAGATGGAGTTGCTCAGAGATGTCTGACTCACTGCAAAGGCGGCTGGACAGAACAAGCAAAATCAGATATCACTGTGCAAGCAAACTGGGTGCGTTCGGGTGATCCTGTTGCAAGTCACAGCTGCATGTGAAAGGGTCAGAATCAATTATTTCTACATCAGTGCAAGCGGGCATCCAAACCAAACCAAACCAAACCAAACCACACAGGATTTGCCAAGGCATGCAAGGAGTTAGGAAGAGTTAAGGTTATTTGGTGCCAGCAGCCTGAACAAATAGGTGAATAGAGGAGCCCTGTGTATGGGGACCCAGAAGATGAGTAGCACAATGGCTGGATGCCAAATGTTGCATGCTGGCAGACAAGCTCTTGGTAATCTGAGGCTGAAGGTCCAGCTTGCTTCCTCTTCAGACTCGTTCTTAATGCTTATATTGGGTTGAATGACTGGACAGATTGCTCCTTTGTTACTGCATGGAGTTAGAAAGAGAAGGATGTGGTGTGAGCCATGGATATTACAGGCATGGGCCTGAGGAACTTGAAAGGGGAAGAAGAGAAGCTCCAGGCTAGCAGCAAATGAAGGTTCACAAATCTTCCTAGTCTACACAGTCTCCAAATAGGCCACCAGCCACACTGTCCTAACCTACTCCTGTCAGGACAATCCTTCCTCTTCCATCTGCAGGTTTTAGCTCACTGATCAAAGCTTCTTGTTGCCAGCTCACCATTCTGAGGCACCATCCATGGGAAAAACCCTGATGCCGAAGGGACTGTCAGTGACAGTACTTTGCCCTTCCCAGACCGTCCCTTTTTTTTTGGGTGCATCTCCCACCTCACTCCAAGAAGTTTTGAGGGCAGACTGAATCTGAATGGATTCAACTAAATATATTTAACATCCTGTTACTGCCCCACGTGTCCAGAGGCACCCTCTTTCCTCTCTGTCCTGTTTAGCAATCACCACACAAGTTCAGGGTTTCACTTAAAGCCTTGCCTACATGTTACACCTGAGAAGTGAAACACAAGAGCTGTGGGTTTCCTGTTCTTACAAATCCTCTTTAGCCAACTGAGCTACCACACAGGGGGAAAACCAGACTTATTTCTCCGTCACAAAAGCAACAGAGAAAATGGCAATCATCACCTCAGAAGCCAGCTACCTGAAGCCAACCAGAAAGAACACATGTGAGCAGTGAGCTGTCAATCCCAGTAGGTGGGCAGCCTGGACACTTAGAGCAAACTCAATATTTGCACATACTCTAACCTCCCACTGTATGTTAGGGAATATATTTCTCTTCTCCATCCCAGGATGTCAGGCTGTAGCATACTTAAGTTTGTCTGATGAAACTTAGGCTGATGAAATCACTGAGATGCGATGTGTGAGTCTGTGCAGCTTGATGCCACAGGTACAATGCAGCCCTTGTTAAGGAACTCACAGCAGAATCTAACTCTTTTTCTAACCCTACCCCACCTGGTCACAGTCCATTAATAAACCATTGAAGGACACATGGCACCAGGCCTCAGGAGTCATCAGTCATCTGCTCTGCAGGCTGCACTGCTGCTGACGGGCAGCTGCGAGGTGAGGACACAGAGCGACAGTGGCGCATCCTCACACACTGCTGTGGGTGGGTCTGACACCCGGAAAGGCAGGCAGGCAGCACCTGCTGCTGTGTGATATTTGCACACCTTGGGGTTAGGGCACAATGGCTTCTGCTCCAGAACCCAGCGCTGATGGGTGGTTGGTGGTTGCCCAAAAGCAACAGTTGCCATCCCTGCTCCAGGCTCCTTCTGGTGGTAGTGGAAGCAGTGGGCTGGATTCCTCCCGCAGCTGTGTTTCCCCTCTTCCCATGACAGCACACAGTTCAAACCAGCTCCTTTTCCCCAAGGAGACAGAGTTCAACTGGGCTACACTGCTGGAAGCCCTTGATCCAATTCTGGGAAATCCCCACAGCTCCACTGTACTGGGCAGAGGCAACCAGCTCCTATGATCCCCTGAGCTCCAGGCTGCCAAGAAACTCCTCTCCATGCAAGTCTCATCTGGCTTTTCAGCATGGAGTTCTTTTGACTGAAACCACAATACTTAACATGCTTCAATGATCAAGCAGAGGGCACAGGAATGTCACTGAAAACACTTGGCTTCCAAACGCTGCATTGTTCTTCTCTCACCCCATTCACAGATCCCGACCAGAACACCCCGATCAAGCTCTAAATGTTTTCTGTCCAATCCAACACGAAGCACCACAGCCCTATTTCATTGAAGACACACGCAGGCCCACGCTGGCATGAAACCCATGTGCCACTCAACCCCAGCAGCGCCTTGCCACTGCTACCAGGAGTGCTGTGGAAGTTCCCTCCCTCCTCCGTGCTGCCAGGGTCCACCCGATGCAGCCTTGGCCAAACTGATGCCTGCTCCACCAAAATCTGCTGAGAAGGCTGGCCGTGCCCAGCATGCGTTTCCTGATTCCCAGTGATGACCGTGCAGATGGATGTCACCACCCACCCACCAAGTCTGGGTGACGTTTTCAGCCTCGTGCTTGGCAGGCCCCAGCAGCAAGCCCCTCTGACACAAGCCCCATCCCAGAAGTCTCATGTCAAATGTTCTGGTTGCACCAGGTTCAAGACGGGGCAGGAAGACGAACGTGGTGGCCACAGCTCATGTGAGGGAAAGGTGGGGTGGTAGGAGCTGTGTGAGTAATTTAAGAGAGAGGGAAAGAAAGCAGTCTAATTAAAGACCTGATAAAATCTTACCAGTTTTAGCCACATTGAATATCCAATTAGGTCTATAAAGCCTTTGGGCCACAAGTCTGGGAAGGGATCCTGGGTCTGGGACAGATTGACCAACACCCACTGAGAGCCTCCAGAGCAACCGAGAAACACCAGTTAAGGCTCTTTTTTGGTTACCCCTCTCCCAAGCAGCTCCAGGGCAGTAGAGCCCAATGGCTGCAGCCTTAACCACATCCCTCATCCATCCAGCTGCCCCATGGCCATGCTGTGCCCATTGGCCATGTGACCAGTGTGCGCTGCTACAGCCTCCAGCAGCTGTAAAAATTCCTAAAAATTGCACTTAAAAAAAAAAATTGCACACACATTCAGCTGCATTGTTTATAGCAAATATTTCAACATGTGCTGGCTGGCACAAGCAGAGAAAATAAAACAAGACAAATGAATGGACTGGAACAGGAACTCCAGCCCTGACCCTGTGGCAGGGTAATACAGTTTGTCCCGCGGTGTGTTTTTGCTGCATGGTTGTTGCCTCATTTTTGCCATCCTCGGTGGGACGTGTGAAGACCCAGCCACAGCAGCACTGAAGTCGCTTTTAACTCCAGGAGGAAAAAAAAAATAAAGGCGAGTTGCAGGAGCGCGCTTCTTTCAAAGCAGCATTTTTTGCCGCAAACCTCTCGCAGCATTTCAGACCGCCAGAAATCCTGCTTGGAGAGACAGAAAAACGTGCGCACGAAGGCACGGGCAGAGGCTATGGGGCCGGCCCCGGGGACCCGCGGGCAGGAGGGAAGACACCTCACTTCCCCAAGCACGTATTTTCTGGGGGAGAGGGCCCCGCAGGGGGTGGCCGGGAGCCAGGAGGGCTGCTCCGGGTGCGGGGCCACCCGGGAGCGCTCCCGCCCGTCTCTCCGGAGCTGCCCCGGGGGCCGAGCGCCCCCGGGCTTTTCCTACAGCGAAACGGGAAGGTAGGGCTTTTAACAGTATCATTATTATTAT
>WBMY01000029.1:54137-170235 GCA_013397315.1 Donacobius atricapilla | reverse complement strand
CGGAAACCTGGCTCCGCAGCCCCGTGAAGCGCTGGGCTCGGCTGCTTCAGGTCCGTGCTGGCAGCCGGGGCGCCGTCCGGCCCCGTGTGCGGCCGGAGGGTGCGGGGCAGGAGGCCCCGTGGCCGCCCCTGGAGGGGCACAAAGCCCCAGTCCCATCCCTTTCTTCTGAGATGAGGGAGGCGCTTCTTCGCTTGCCATGTGCCCCCCACCAGACCTGAGTATGCACCGGTTGTGGAGTCTTCCCCTTTGGATCGGTTAGGAGGAAAAAGTGGAGCATGAGGTAGTTCGAGCAGGCAGGGCCATCAAAGTAAAACTGGCTGGGTTTTTTCTTTCTGAAATGATTGATTTAAAACTTGCCTAGGGATGAACTGCAGCCCCAGTTGAATAAGGAGTGGCAGAACAAAGTGCACAGTGGGATCTGAGCTGCTCTAAATACCTCTGGTTTTGCTGTACCATTCTGTCTGTGAACTTTGCCTGTAGCCCTGAACCCTCCTAGCCCACATGGCAGTGGGTCATTATGAGATGGCTAAAAATTACAAACATGTGAGTGTAAGCAGCACTGTTCCATGGCAGGAGGCCTCTGCTCTCAATTTCTGAGCAAGCTTCTGCTTAATGAAGTGGGAAAACTGCAGTTAATTTGCAGTTTCTGTACTGTATTTGGATAAAATTCCCTTGTGATAAATATTCCTTGCTAGAAATCATAACGACATGAGGTAAATGCTTGTCTGGAATTCTCCTGTGCCTAAGAGACACTCAGGCCTGGGTGGCAGAGTGAGGGGTTTCAAGGGTGAGCACATGGAGGAGCAGAAGTCCTCGGGGCTCTCCAGGGTGACTCAGCACTGAGGCTTTTTCCCTTCTGGTGATCACATGGCTTTTTTCCCCATGTCAAGATGTCAGAGACAGACTAATCTGCCTTTCCCACCAATTATGATTTTGCATTGAGTGGCTGAAAACCTCTTGTGTTGGAGCCAGAAGCAGAGTGACCTTGCACAGAATTTGAATCCGCCGGACTGCAACGCTGTGGGCATTGTCATGGTTGTGTTGGGTTCTTGGTGGTCTGATTGTTGGGATGGATGCCACTGCTGCTGCCACATGGCTTGGCCCTTGGCTCTTGCTGTGGAACTTGATTCATCTATGCATATTGTCATTGGAATAATAAACAGGGGCAAGAAAGTGGCCAAACAATAGTTGTTTTCTTCCTGAGTACCTGCAGGAATGATTGGGGAGGTTCCTGGTCTCTTTCAAGGTGACACTTTATTGCTTCAAACATTCTTTATGAGAGTAATTGTCCTCTGTTGTTATGCTGGGGGCATGGACTTCCTTGAAATAGGAGGGCGGACACATCTTACCATTTTAACCTGGTTACTCTCTCAAATGGAAACTTTTACATAGTATAAAGCTGCCGGGAAGCCAACTGAGCCAAGATGCACATTCTGCTGCAGGAGGGCAGTGGGCAATCCAGCCCATATGGTGAGAGAAGGAGGGTTCTGATTGTTTCATCTGGTGTAGGTGCATGCTGGTGGTTGACACGAGCGTAGCAGAAACAGGCCAAACCTTTTTTCAAGGGTGATGTCATTGCTATCTGAACTTAAACTAATTAGAAGAGATTAGGTAGTCCAGCTTGCTTGTTAAATATGCAGGCAGTGGATAAGGAGGAAACACTTTCTTCTATAGCATGCACAGAGCAGTGTCACAATATTCATCTAGCACTGTAAACAGAGCTTCTCCATCGGAACACTGACTTGCTGGTGGCCCCCTCCTGGTGAATCGGTGACTGCTGTAGCTGGTCAGCTCTGAGTAGCAAATGGGCTGGAGTTTGTATGGTGTAAGGGGCTCTGGTGCAGTTTTGTAGCCTTTGTTCCAGGTTTCTCTCAGTTTCAAGTGGTAAGAAGAGCTAACGTTTTTAATGGCAGCACTCTGAAATTTCTGGAAACAAACAATCCTCTTTAACAACCTGAGACAAGTTACAGCAAGTGCAAGAAACCTGTAAGCCTTCTAAAATTAAGTTAGTGCACAAACCTGAAATGTAGGCCGCTGTTTTAGCAGCAAAATCGGTCCATTTTTAGTGTGTGTTTTGAATGGCCTATACTCAGCTGTCTCCAGCTGACCTGTCTACCAGCACTTTGTCCTAACCTTGTTCGAAGTGTCCCCTCCGTCCAAGAACCATACTAATACCCCTGGGAGGGACATTCCACACTTGTTTCTGGCATCTGAGGAGCTGGGATTTTAGGCCCTCCTTACAGGGAGGAGGGAGCTTCTTGGGAGAGAGAAGATAGGGCCTTTTCCTGAGTAGGTGCTGCCAATTATAAAATTGCGATGCTTCAGCATTGCAGCGTTAGTGTTTTCATCCTAATAGCTTTGAGATAATAAAGAGTAGAAGACATCTAATACAGCACTCCGTGACAGCTGAAGATTGATGGGCTTGCTGTGTCCAAATGGCACTAGTCCCTCAGGACAGCGTTCGGCTGATGCTGAGGCACCTAAATGTAGGTGTCTGTGTGTGCTGGGTGCTTAAGCCCTCATTAGAGTCAAGGCGATGTAATCAGTGGAGCCAAAGAGAGCGATTATGTGACCAGCCCCTGCACGTCTACTCCGAGGTGAGTTGCTTTGTCAGGGCTTTACTGGATAGATCTCAAGTTGCCTACAAGAGGAGCGCAAACACCTTTACTCTGGTGCCTTTATCTGAGAGCGATTTAGCTCAAAGTGATGGGCTTCTTATCTGTGGAAATTTATGGTAATGCTCTCCATAAACAAATAGACTGGACAGGTGTTGTTCCTGCCAAGAGAACTAGCAAAGCAGTGGGGAACATCAGCTAGCTAGAACAGCAGCTCTCTCCTGTTCTAGTGTAACTGTAGTCTTGCTCTGCTAAAGGTTGTGGAAGAAATTAGGGATTATAGCTGGGTCCTGTCTCAGCATTCTGAGGTGAGGAGAATACATATGAACAGAATATATGCAGAAATATAAGTGGTTGTATTTGGGGGGGATGGTTGAGAGCTGTTGAGTAGACATCAGTGGGGTAATATTTAAAGTCACTGTTTATTTGTGAATTAGATGTGAGGAGCTTTTGTTACTCCCTGGACTTCGATGTAGGCAGTGAACTTACAGTGGGGAAGTTGCTTTGACCAACAGTGCAAGGACCTGATGTTTCTTACAGGTTCACTTCTGAGCTGAGACGATACTCTTAAATGCAGAAGGCATGTGGTGCCTCCTTTGGAGTGTCAGCTTTGTTAACAGGTCTCTTAAGTTAGGGCTGATGAGTGTACTTCACCTGAACTGCTGCTCTGCTGGCTACTGGTGTACCACAGCAAGGAGCCTTATCTGGCCTGGCTAGAAACCTGGGCTAGTGCACTTTCTACTGTGGGGGTTGCTAATAGAAAAGTTACTGTTCTGTGAAGCCTCACCTCGAGGTGAGATAACATTTGGACCTCCTACAAGCAACTCTTGCGGGGCAACATCTGCTAATGTGGTGGTTTCCCAAGCTCTCTGTTTCTCAAGCAGCGCTTGGCTGCAGTCGGCGTTCTGGGTCTTGTGGAACCGGCACGGGTCCAGTGGAGTCTGTTAGCTTGGGCTCCTTGCCATGCTCAACTGTAATGTTTGTATCTTGCTGCTGAGACCAGTCTCACCAGTGAGGCTTGCTTTGCTGGATGGGAACTGGTGCATTCATGGGATTTGGATGGAGTTGGCAATAGAACTTCCCGTTGAGTCACTGGAGCTGCAGTAACAACTGAGTCATGGAGGTGTTGTAAGTCATGGCTTTCCCTCTAGGCTCCTAGTTAGAAACTCCTTGGGGTATTATCAGTTGAAGAACTCTTGCTGCTTCACCTCTGTCTTGCTGCTCTGCTCTCTGGCAGGACTATCTTCTGCATAGCCCATGTTTTTGCAACATGGTTCTCTTTAATGTCCGCTCATTTTATGTCTTAGTGTTCAGGCTTTTCGAACTGAAAGTCTTCTGGACTGCTCTTGCAGAATGACTCCTGACTAAATCAAGGGTGCTGATAGAGCACAGGAAACTGCCTGCCAACCAGCTGAAAATACTCATGGGTATCCTGCCTTGCGTGGGGGCTCTGTCTGTATTGTCATACTCCACTGTGTATCTTTTCTACACTGCCTGCGCAGTAATGTCATTGTCTTGATTGCCAGTCATAGAAGCAAAGGCTGACAGTCTTGATTTTTGACAGTGGACGGTCCTCAGCACACAGTCCTGTCAGCCAGCCTCCTGCAAAGTACAGCCAGTTCACACAAGGACTCCTCAGGCTCCATCACCTGAGCATACACAAACCAGTGCTGGAGATTGGGGGTTGCTCTTTGTCTGCCTCTGCCACGTGAGGAGGAGCTTATTGCCTCTTTCAAATGTAAGGAAATTTGAACTCCATTCCACTTGGAAGGGCAGTGTGCTGAACGCTTTCTGGGCAGCACTGCAGACCGCGATTGTCCTGCGCTGTACATGGGAAAGCTCTTGTTAATGAGTTTCTAATGCTGGTGGCGGTACACATCCTGGTCAGAGCCAGGCAGCAGCTCCAGTCCAGCCCCTTGCATATAGGGATCACTGGAGGAGCAGACTGTAGATTGAAGCCAGAGGTGGGCAGGGGTGAGTGGAGCCAGTCTGCTTTCTAGAGAGCAAGTGGTGATTAACGTAATGAGTTCCAGATGAGAGCTCTTGTGAAGCTCCATGTCGTAGCAGCGGTGCTGCTGTGGCTGTGCTGGTAGGAAGCCTTTGTGTATTCTCTGGGGATCAGAGCTGGCAGCTACAGTGCTGTACGAAGAGACTACATGGCTCTTTCCTGTCCCGGAACAGGATCCCATGTTGCCTTTTTCTATGCTCCGAGACCAGAAGAGTGGAGAAATACAAGTATGGGTATGTATATATTTATAGAGAGAGACATCTATACCTGTCATGTGCTACTTGTTATCCAGCTGACAGCAGAGTTTGGAGGCTGTGTGCCCTGGCCCCAGCATGGTGATCTGGGAGATTTGATACCTATGCTCTGCACAACCACAGGAGCTCAGAGCAGCTTGTTGATCTACCAAAACATCAGTCTCTGGTAAAAGCATCTGCAGAGGAGAGAACGTGTTATCCCATTGGCCAGCTAACAGGGATCTTCTTTAGGAACAGAGTCCAGGATTTCTTCAGTCACAAAGCTGATGGGTAAAAGCCCAAACTAGAGGAACCACAGAGCTTGCTTGAATTCATATCTTAACACAGATACTAATATATGTGATATTCTTCACTCACTTGCTGTGCTCTGTTGCTTATGAAACTGTGATAGAGACTCTCACACCAGCAGATTTGATGGACAAATGAGATCTGTTCACCTCACTGGCTCTAGCAGCGTGTAAGTGGCACCCACATGCAGTAGAAAAGTGTTGGTGAGGCTTGCATCGAAACTTGCCTAGCAGCGTGCCGCTGGACAGCTTTGACTTCTGAATCTCTTTCTGTCCTAACGGAGGAATCATCTAGATCGTGACTACTTTCCCATCAGCGAACAAAGCATGGAACAAAAGAGGCTGACTCTGGCATGTCTGGGCAATGGCAAGGAGTGCTGTGCTATCGTGCACTCACATCGACTGACTCATGGCCTGCAGAAGAAAGCTGCTGGCTTAATCCTGCAGCAGCACTGGCTCCCTCTGAAGTGTGTTTAACCTGTGAAAAGTTCCCCAGTCTGCATCTGTAGTTGCAATGAGCTGTGAAGCACTGGTGAGCTTCTTTCTACACAAGCTGGAAGATGCAATTATGAATAATTAGAAGTTATTGCTCTAGTAGCTCAAAAGTGCTACATGCTCAGTGTGCCCTCCCCCACCCATCATGCCACCTGAAGGGGTTGAAAAGTTTCACCAAACGTTCCTACCCTGGTGCTTGTAAGTAAATGTGGTGGGTTGACCCTGGCAGGGCACCAGGTGCCCACCAAAGTTGCTCTGTCACTGCCCTTCTCAGCTGGGCAGGGAGAGAAAATACAACAAAGACTTGCGGGTCAAGATAAGGACAGGGAGAGATCCCTCACCAGTGACCATCACAGGCAAAACAGACTTGGCTTGGGGAAATGAATTTATTACCAATCAACACAGAGTAGGATAGTGAGAACTAAACCCAAATCTTAAAAACACCTTGTCCTCATTTTTCCCCTCCTTTTTTGGCTTAACTTTAATCCAAATTCTTCAGCTCTTCCGCCCAGGAGTTCAAGGTGATGGGGAATGGGGGCTGTGGTCAGTTCATCACACGTTGTCTCTGCTGCTCCTTCCTCCTCATTAGGAGGACTCTTCACAATCTTCCCGTACTTCAGTGTGGAGTCCCTTGCACAAGAGATAGTCTCCACAAACTTCTCCAATGTGAGTCCTTCCCATGGGCTGCAGATCTAAGTCAACTGCTCCAGGCTGGATCCCTTCCATGGGGTGCAGTCCTCAGGAACAGGCTGCTCCAGCTTGGGTCCCCCACAGGGTCACAGGTCCTGTAAGCAAAATTGGTCTGCTGTAGGCTTCTCTCTCAATAGGGGCTGCAGGTCCTGCCAGGAGGAGCTTCTTCCAGCATGGGCTTCCCATGGGGTCGCAGCTGCACCAGGGGCTGCGGGGGAATCTCTGCTCTGGGGCCTGGACCTCCTGTCCCTTCTTCACTGACCTTGGGGTCTGCAGGGTTGCTACTCACATATTCTCACTCCTCTCTTCTCTGACTGCAATTACTCCTGCGCAATAACTTCTTTTTCCCCTTCTTGACTGTGTTATCCCAGAGGCACTGCTACTGTCACGGGTGGTCTCAGCCTTGGCCAGCAGTGGGTCTGCAACTGGCTCTGTTTGGCATGGGGGAAGTTTTGTCTTGTTAAAGAAACCACCCCTGTAGTCCCACTGCTACCAGAAGCTTACCAAGCAAACCCAGTACAGTAAAGCACGTTAGACACAAGGTGCCTTTTGACCAACCTAAGTGCTAGAGTCAAAATTGTGTAGGAAATCTAATTTTCTGGCTTATTCTGTAATGCACCCCACTCACCAGACTGCCCTGCTGAGAACCTTCCTATGCTTATTTGGGGGCATACTGGCTGGCAAGGCTCAAAACTGTGCCATAAATCATTCAAATAATATGATGGTATTGGTTGTGTTCTAGTGCCTGGGGATGTTCTCTGATATTATTTAATTTACTAGTATGATGTAGCCGGTGGGTCTCTGGCTGCAGGCCCAGAATATTATGAAGTTAAGAAAACTGCAGTATCCAGTAAAAGAAACTGAAAGTTCACAACTCTTCTGTTGGAAACTGAACCTGTTTTGGATACTTCAGAGAGATGAGCTGGTACAGTTGCATGAGAAGTCCTGTGTAATCCATCAGCTGAGGATTGCCAGGTGAATACTGCACACCTGAGACAGCCTTCAGTGTTGCTGTGATGGTGCTGGTACAGACCAGTGGTTCAGCCTGTGCTTTTAGACTTGGCCCATAAAGTGGTCCTTCAGCATTTTGTGCTCTGCTTTGTTTAGAGGGATAATGTGCTGCCTAGGGTTGATTGTCAGTGAGCAGACCCAGAAGTTTATTCATATATATGAAATATCTTCAACTTAGTGATGTTTGAGCAGTGTCTTACAAGTTTGATCTGTTGTTACATCACATCTTGGCTATGCTGATGGCACCTCTTGACAGAAACCGGTCTGGACTAGGAGACGTGCTGTGCTAGGAGTAACATGATAGTAAAGCATTCACTTTGCCTTGCAAGTTGAGCTCTGTTTTATTGACGTGTCATGGTGCCTGCCAATCTGTCAGTGGTGGCATTAGTGGTGTCTGTTGTCTCTTCACAGGATAGATGTGTAAAACGCAGGGATGTCCAAATTACAACTTAAAATCTTACAGTTGCCCATATGAGGCAGGAGAGCATTCAGAGTGCACAAACATGGTAGCATCTCCCACTAAACTCAAACCTCTCCACCTGATTTGGTGGTTCCTGTGAAAGAAGGCCATGGGGAAGACAGGTGAACAAGCTGTATACCCAGAATGACAGCGTGAGATGAGACTTGCATAACAGCCAAGATCAAAAGGAAGCTCTGATTTGTCTTGCCTTTGTAACAGTCCCTTATTCAGAGCTCCACTGTACAGATGTGGTACAAAACAGTAACTGGGTGACTAGGTCAGAGTTCATTTAATCCAGTAGGTGTTTGGTCAAGAAATGCCTAATGTCCATTAATTAAATTAGTGGAACAATAGGTGACTGGAGCACGGTTGCAGCAGCAGGGTTTTTTAAGACTGTTTCTGATGGGAGGATTTCAGTTGGTGCTTCATCACTGAAATGATACTTCAACACCCTCGTGACTCAGCATGGAAGTACACCAGTCAGCTCTCATAATCTACTGAGGTGTTGCATAATTAAACTGTGAATGGGGCAACTGCTGTCAGTAAGCAACTGCTGTTAGAACATTGTAGTATGTGCAGAATTAGCAACGCTTCTGTAGACCTGAGCACAGAGACCATTAGTGTCCTAGGAGGAAGTGCTGTGAGCTTGATCTGTGCCAGTTCATGTGGGTAGATCCCTGGCTGTGTGCTCCAGTGGTTGTGAGCATGTATATTTTCTTAAAGGGAATCCATGCAGTCTGGACTGTGTTCTGCCTTAGAATTACTCTGTGAAATGTGGTCTAGCCTGTGCCCAAAGACCATCTGAGCTACTGCTGCTTGTTCCAAGGAGACCAGTAGCACCCAAAACACTTGCATGATGCTTTTCTTCAGGAGCTGCTGGGACTGTTGAGGAAGGAGGGAGTGATGGTGGAAATGCCTCTTTGAGAAGACTCTTACGATAGGGGAACAGGGTATTCCTGATCTGAGATGTGCCTCCTGCGTATGGTAGAGATGTTTCAGTCCTGAGTGAATGGCTTAGTCATGGCAGTGTAACTGCATCTGTTAGCTGGGATGACTTCTGCATTACAAACACCTTGGCTTAGTCAACACTGAGATCCTGTGGATAAAACAAATGTGATAGCATGCCTCATAATGTAGGGAGAAACTTGATTTCATCAGATCTAAGCTGGCAGTGGTGAGCCATAGAAACAAACATAAAAAGAACACCGAGAATCATGGGATATACTGAGTTGGAGCTCCACAGGGATCATTGAGTCCGCTGTGTGCTAGTGTAAGGCCTGCCAAGATGCAGGAACTGCCTTGCATTGGGTCAAACCCAAAATGTAAAGCTGCCTGCATGATCTGTGGGAGTCCAGCCACTGGCTGTTGATTGAGACTCATGAGTTCATTCTTAACAGACTGCTGCTCACTGTTGTGAGCCCTGCTGTGCAAGAACAGAGTCCCTTAGAACTGGTTGGAGCTTAGCTATGACCAAATCAGAAGGGTGCTGTGGGATGCCAATTCTTGGCTCATTTCACTGCCCAAGTTTTGCTTCTGTAGCTCCCTTGCAAATAGTCGAGGTCTTCTGTACCAGACAGACGAGTAATAGCACCAAGGGATCAGGTTTTGGGATGTCCCTGGTTCTTCCATCTGATGTGCACATGTGAGCGAGAGATTATATTGGTGCCTGTTCAAGCCAGGCAGCTCCTTCTGGGTGCTTCCAGCCCCCTGATCCATCAGCTCTTCAGTGGGGGTTGCGATTGAAAGGGCTGGTGGTGATGCTGCCACTGGGAAGTTGAGATTTACAGTGAAATACAGCATTCCAAGGGAGCACATGTCTGGGATGTGTGTATGGAAAATACAGATTGTTAGCAAAAAAATAATTTCACAAGCATTGGAGACTTTATTGTGCATCACTCTGAAGAAAATGTGGAATTGTCACAAAAGCAGTCAAGAGGGCCTTGTCTTGGGTTGTTGAGGCTTGAGCTGTTGTCTTGATATGAAGGAGCTGATGTAAGTTCTGCAAGTTAGACTGTGAGCAGATCAGCTGGGAAGATAAAGCAGAGTTTGAGAGCAGCAGGCCTTGCAGCTGGCAGGTGTCATTGAAGTGTAAGCAAATAGAAGGTAACTTTTGTTGTCTTGTGCATATCCGGTTGCTGTAGGATATATCCTCTTATAAAATATTATCTGGGCAGTTCCACTGTAACTCTGTGTAACTAATTGGAACACTTGGTCAGCTTTTTTTGTTGTTGTAAGGCCAAGTATTTCTAAGTTTGAGTAGTCTCACTTAAGTTTACCAATGGCTTTAGCTATTTAGTCATTTAGTACCTTTGGTACTCCAGGGGTGCAACTTCATCTTTCTGCTGAGGTTTAAACAGCATCCTACACTGGGGATTTTTATCTGAAACTTGGATTTCACTAATTTAGTATAGCACTGCAAGCAATTTGCTCAAATTAGAAACATGTATGTGTCAGTAATAGACTGAAAATGCTTCTGTGATCCTTCAAGAAATCCTGGAGCTTTGTCTCCTGGCTTCTTGGCATATCTCACTTTAGGTAATTGCTGGACTTCAGGGTGGAGAAGAGGGAAACTCTTGAGATAAGAACCTGGCTCTTATCCATGTGTCTGGACACTGAAGGCTGTTGCATTTGCTCTTGTCTGACAATTGTTCCTGGCTACATGTTGGCTTCCCTTCCTCAGGTGAAGCAGAACAGCTTATCTCCCCCCTCAGAATACTATGTAGCATAGTGATGAGGTGGTTTTTTACTTCTGGGACCACATCTGCTCAGGTCAGAGCACTTGTGCAGCTGTAGCACTGATTGTGGTAGTTTGCTGATCACGTAAAAGCTGGCATGGAGCTCATTTGAAATGGGCAGTAGTTCCACCAGCCAAATTGCACAACATTTGTCACCAGGGAACAGGCTGCCCTAGGCCAGAGGCACAGGTGCTGCTGAGAGGCATCAGCAATGCGCAGGGTGCCACCACCCTAATTTGAAGACTTGAGAAGCCACAGACCGCATCTTGTTTTCCTATAGCCACACCTCTGGTTCCTGAGCTGAAGATGACAAGAGCGAGTTGTGCTCCTGTGGGACCAAAGTCCCTGAGCTGCCTCTGCAGTGTCCTGACACTGGTGTGCTGCAGGCTCATGCTCCGTCCTGCAGTCACTGCCTGGGCAGGAGGATCGTGCAGGGCTGAGCCTCTCGGCGTCCTGGCACGTGGCCGAGAGCCCCACACTGACCATTTGGAGCTCCCAGGGCTGCTGGGAGAAGTCAGTCCCAAATGGAACAAATGGGGGCACTCACTGCTTGTAGCTCTTCCCTCGAACCCAGCCTTGGACTCCATTCAGCAGCCTCAGGGCTGTAACGCCAACTGGTCTGCTTCCCTGGGAAGCTGGGTGGTTTCTGAGGTGTGTGGAGAGAGGAGACTGGCTTCTCCAGCCCACACATGCTGTTAAGGAGCAATCAGGCAATCTGAAGCCCTCTGTTGCGTTTGTCAAAAACTCTAATTCTGTAACAAGTTTAACTGCAATGACAGTCCTCAGTGCTGATGGCTAAACAGGGTGAGTAGGTGTCAGGAGATGGGGCAAGGAAAGGAATTTGCCTCCACCACAGGTCTGTTGGTTGGGAATAGCTGGCAAAGAATGCTGGAGACACAAGCTCAGTGTGTTTACACATGCTGGAGGCAACACTGCAAAGTCCAATCTCTTATTTAAAGTGGCTGTGGCTGCTGATGCCTTGGTGAGGTGAGTTGCTCTTTCCCACCTGAACTCCACAGCAGGGGCTGCATGTGTGCAGGAAGAAGAGGCAGCAGGTATTTAGATACCATCACTTCTAATTTCTTCTGCTGGCAAGAGGGTCACATTTATCTGTGCTGTTGCTGCGTGGGTAATGTGGTTTGGGCTGCTGGAGTCCTCTGCTGGACAGGTTTCCATTCCATAAAGATTTTCTGCCTGCCAGCATGCTCCCCTCTTTAGCCTTACTTTGTCAGGTTTCAGGGATTGGTGGGCCCTCTCTAGCCTCTGCTGGAGCCAAGCAATTCTTGGTCTGTTCCTTTCTAAACAAGCAGGTGAAGTGCCTGTTGCTGTAAGAATGAAGCTTTGCTGGTTTTGCTACACAAGGCAGTAAGAAGTGCTGGTGACTTTCAGTCACAGGGTTTTAAGACCAGCTAGGTTTGCCTAGTCTTGACTTAGGCAGCTCACTGCTCATCTTTCAAGCCAGCTTAAGTAGATTGAAATTAATTTCCCAGGATGGATGGCCTCAGTAAGCTGCACCTACTTTGCACAACCCTTTGAGCTTATACATTGGCTGTGGCTTTCTTGTGCTAGCTCAAGGAACAAATGCCCAAACTATCAAGTATGTTAGAGCTGCAGGGAAGGATCTTTAAAGGAAGGTGGTTTATAACATAAAATTGAGCTGGCTGCTTCTCATGAGATTAGCTGCAGGGAAATGAGCTTTCTCATTAGACTGCATCTTCAAAGCACAGGCTGCCTTGAACGTGGGAGACAAAAGGGACCCCACTTTTGGCCTTATTGTGACAACCTGTCACTGATACAGAGTTGAGTTGTGTGCCTGTTGTGTGCCATGTCTGTGGATATGCTGAGGCGCAGTGAGATTCAGTCTTTGGCCTGGGCTGCATTGCTTGACTGGAAGGAGCAGGTTGGTGTGAGTGAAAGCAGTGCGTAGTAACTTACTTGTTTGATATGTTATCCAGGTGAAAAAGCAGGAGCACAGGCTGTAACTCACTTCTCTGTATTGCTGAGGGACTGAGCAGGCTTCTAGTGGGGCTGGCTGAGAGGGAGTTGAGAGGCAGCTGCGCTTTTCTGCATCAGAGCTGGCACCGTGCTCTGTGCACTCCTGCCACTGAGGACTCCCATGCACAGCTGGTGTGCCTGTGCCGTCCCTGCTGCCATGTGCATGGCCATGAACCTCCCCTGCTGAGGAATCCATAGCCCTCTGGGACTCCGGCTACTCCAGCTTTGCTCAGCCCTCTCTGATGAAGGAGTTCAGTGTACTCTTTTTCCAGGAATAAATGGCAATTGCACTTGGCCTCCTGTGAAGCTGAGGTGGCCCAGGATGAAAGTAGAACTGCTCCTGTTTTAACATCTGTCTAGCCTTTGCTACTGTGTATTCCTACTCCCAGGAAGACTGGGAGGACTCAAAAGCGCGGCTGTCAGACCTTGGAACAAATGTTATCCATGGTGAGCAAATGCTGCAGAAGAGAACTCTCCCTACAGTCCCTGTCCTTGCTCATTTTTGTATGAACCTGTGTGGCCCTGCGAGTCAGCCTCTGATTTGTGTGTTGCCTGCAGTCTGGTGATGTGCATTTCCATAATGCATGGCGGGCTGGGGAATGAGTGTCAGCATCCCAGAATGCAGGCTGTGAGTCTCTGTGAATGCTTAAGCAGCCCTGGCTGCCACGCTCTGCCCTATGCCAACACAAACACTTGAGCATTCATGCACTGAGTAGGATTGGGAAACTGGTCCTGCTGGAAAATTCTTTGCATGATATTTTATCCTCTTTTTACTTTTTTTGGGGTTGNGTTTGTTTGTTTTTGGGTTTTTTCTTCGCTTTTTTTCCCCTTTTGTTTAGTTTAACAAGACCATCTGATCTGATTCACCTGATCTGGTTCACCATGAGAGTACACAAACAGTAATGCAGGGGATGGTCCAGAAAGCATGAAGTGACATGCTTTTATGGGAGGTGGGAGTTAAAAGGGCCCTGCTACACAATGTGAAACTTAACCTGATGGTGACAGGCTGGTTCATTTTTGTTCTTGGCATGTTGATTGCTGTGTTTCTGCCCTACTTAATTAAAAAAGTTCTCCTGTCACTCTAAGGAGAAAATGTAAAGCTGATTGGGCAACAGTGCGGAGCCTCTAGAAGCATTGGGACACTGGCTGCTCTGCCTGTGGAGTAGCTGGATGCTCTTCCGTGGCCACTACATCTTGTACAAAGGATCAGGGTATGCTCCTACAGCTTGAAGAAAAGGAGGATCAAAGCATCATGAACAGTGGGCAGTCTACAGTCTGTTTTGTTCTACCTATAGTGGAATAGATCCTAAGAGCTCTCATCCTATTTTGAGCAGCTACTGGAAGGTATTTTGCTGCCTTTGAGAGCTGAGTGCCAAGAGGAAACCTCTGTGTGATGAGCAGGGAGTTCAAACACAACCAGGACTTCTCCTTCAAAGATAGTTCCTCTCTCAAGTCACCAGACAAAAATAGAAGAGGAGGCCAGTAAGAATGCAATTAACCAAGATTTTCCATATTTCATTACACTAATAATGATCTGATAGACAAGCAGCCAGATTAACTGGCTTGCTTGCTTCTTTCTGCTAAAATGGTGCTTGCCTTGCTGAGCAAAAGAGCACCCTTTGCTTTCCACTTGCTTCTCTTTGGAAGGAGCATCCTCTGAGCCGCTAACCAGCCTTGCTCCAGGTGGCACAGACTGATGGACGGAAGGGTGGGGATGCTGAAGCTTGTTGATACACATCAAAAGGTCGTTGAGGGCTCAGGGCAGCACCACCATCTGAAACAGGGAGGGCACTACAAAGTAAGAAGTGCTGGTGACTTAGTTTGTAGAGTTGTAGAAGGGTTTAGGTTGGAAGGGACCATAAAGATCCCCTGGTTCCGACCCCTGTCATCAAGGCAGTCCTTGATTGGAGCAATAGCCAGGGATAAAATACTGCTTAAATCTAGACTGTCCAGCCTCTGGACTGTTTGTGGGGTGGTTTGTAGTTGTCTTTGCGCTCCTTGGCCTGTGCTGTTGGTCTGCATCTTTGGCTCCTCTAGGAAGAGAAATACGTCATTAACCTACACGATCACCAAGGTGCACCAGAGTTTTGGCCCAGTAGCAGGAGAAACAACTGCAAGAGAATTTAGGTGAGGTGGTGCCACACTGCTGTTGAGTTCTGATGTAACAGGCTTGCATGCAAGCTTCATTCTTGACTTGCCATATAAAAGCATCAGCTCTCTTGCTGCTATTCCAGAATTTATGACTGACTCTTAAATAAAAGGTCTGGATGGCAAACTTAACTCCAGAGTCTGTATTTCTGTAAAAGAAGGGGGATAGGTGAGGATGCTGGTGATGGTTTTTACATGGTTTTTGTTTTGGTTTTTGCTTGTTGGATGGTTTTCTTTTTAATTTTTTTCCCCCTTAACCATTTAAGCTGTCTCCTGTCCATGAACATCTGGGATTGGAGTTAATTGTGCATGGGCTATTAACTGCAGAATATCAAGGCTTAACAAAGCTAAAGTTTCCTTCAGCAGGTGGTTTTGTCTTCCCCCCACTAATACCAATATTACTTTGAGGTTAGAAGCTCTTCAGGCTGCTCTGCCTCAGATTGCCTTTTCCTATACACTGAAGAGAAAAAATGCTAAGACAAACCTTTCTGTTTGAGTTTATTTAAGAATTATTTGCTCAAATCCTTGTGAAAGTATTCTTCTAGCTGCTCTATTGTAGCCAAATTACAGGTCAAATGCTTGTCTTGCTCTTGTATATCTCTTAAACAAGAGCAAACTATTGGTTTTCCTTCCCATGCAGTTGGAATACTCTTGCAGGATGGTTAGGGAAGTGTTTGAGGTGGAAGAGCTCATTACAGTTCATTCTTTTTCAGCTGAGTAAGAAGGATTTTTTAGGAGAAATAAATGTGCAAATTTAACAGCTTTATTCAGATAATGGAGGATTTGAAGTGTTTTTGATGCTGCAGATTACTAACTGGATTAATAAGAGTTGGATACAAATCATCCTTAATGTAGTTAAGGGCTTGTAGCAGCTTGTGGCAAAGCCAGTGGTTTTGCTTACCTCAAAATGCAATTTTAAAAAAGCTCTTTCCTTTTGCATGTATCAAATTAAATAAATGTGGTTCTCAGTTGGGGCAAGGTTAGATCAACTAACAAATTTCCCCCTCATCATGAGAGAGTGCTTCAGATCTCTGCTGTAGCAGGAGGGAGCTTTGTAGCAGCTGATGGGGTAAGCCCAGAAAGACTCATGTTTTGAGACTCTGACCAAGATGAAGACTGAAGAATAGTTAAAAATGATACTTTAAAAAAGAAAAAAGTCTAGAGGATGTCAGCCTTCTGGATCCAATAATATTGCTAATGAGTTGTGAAAGCCTGGCCCATTGTTGATTAAATTGAAGATGCCACTAAGCAGCTTTCTGGTTGTCCCAGCAGAACTGAATAACTATTGTTCTGCAACAATACAGTGCTCAGCAAGAGCAGAAGCTAACAGTCACCCCAGGGTTTTCCCTAAACAGGCTGCTTTGATCCTTGCGGAAGAGGGCCTTCCACTGGTTAATGACAACTGAGTAAAGCATATCAAAAATACAGTTAAAAATGTTGCCCCTCACATGCAACTGAATTCAGTGACAGCAAATCAAAAGGACTGGACAAGTATTTCCAAACAGTTGTCTGAACTGCTAAAAAAATCCCAACAACACCATTCAAACTTGTTAAATGGTAAAAAAGCAACACGTTGTAGGTGCTCGATAAGAATGTAAAGATTTTTTTACTAGAGTACATGAGATACCATCAGAGATTCTTCAAAGGATCATCTGTCTAAAAGGTAGAGTAACCTTGTTTTAAGCTGGAATTATTTTCTGCTCTTTTGTATGATAGCATAACCCAGTGTTCTGTGCCCCTAATCCTCTTGGCTAATCAAAACCTTTCCCATTGGTCTAAGTCAGCTTCAATAAAAGGTCATGGAAAAACCTTGAGCATGAAGCGTTTGTTGCTTGAACAGCATGGTCTGTCTTCCTGATGCAAACCCAAATTAGTTTCAGTCCCTTTCAATGCTGTCCTGAGTCAATGTTTTCTAACCTTACTGTGTCTGAAACCCTTCAGCAACAGATCATTATAGAAGCATGGCCTTTCTGCAGTACTTGTATTTTTTGGGGAGGTTACCGTCTTTTATGCCCATTGAAGCTGTAATTTATGGAGCAAGAAATGTAGTCTTTATATAACCATACAGTTACATAAATTGGGCAAATGCTCCTTAATACTCATGTGTCATGAAATTGGATGATGTCATGAAATTACAGCACTTCGTGGGTATTCTGACTGCTATCCACATGTGCATAATCCTGTACTGTCCCTTGAGTATTTGGGCCGAAGAAAGTCCCTCTCAGGTCCCAAGCCTCAAACTGCCTGGTGAAAGGGAGGTGCCACAATGCCCAGAGGTGCAGCTGGGGACAAGACCCTCTGGGACATGTAACTTCACTAAGTTCACATATAAAACTGTGGAAAGCAGGCTTTACTGAACCTGATTCATGTTTTCTGTTATTCTCTTAAGTTCAGCAGCCAAACCTCAGGGGACTGGGGCCGGTCTGAGTCTGCCATCGTGTTTGGAGGTTGGGTGCTGAGCAGCTGCTGCACGGCTCTGCACTGGAACACCACTGGGTGCCACTGGTTTAGGCTGGGCTGCACCGGGCTTCTCTCCTCTGAGGAGGACCTCACTATCCCTGCTCAGATAGAGAAATTCAATGGGTACATGACAAAGGCTGTGGAGAAGCAGAGCTTGCAGCAGCCTGGGAAGAGGCTGGGAGCTCAGGTGTGAGGGGAGGTGTAAGAACAAAGGAAGTGTGGCACAACTGAACAAGCCTCACCTCTTAACCCCTTAAAGGGGAAGGGGGTGCAGGCTCAATAGTCAAGATAAGGAGTTGCCATTTTATTTCTTGACAATCTGTGATCCTTCCAGGAGGATTGTTGAGGTCTGTAGACAATCAGGCTGTCCAGTTGTTGTTGGAAATCCATATGAGCTACTCTGAATATTCAGATTTGGGGGGAAGGTAGCCTCTATCCTAGCTGAAGGTGTATGGTGATACAATCTTACGCTGTACTGCATTACTTCAATAAAAAGCTGAGAGAGTTTGCTTTCTAGCTGCTTAAAGGAAGTCTTCCCACTGGGAGGAGAACGCAACCCCCACCTTTAGCAGCACGTTCCCCTTTTGCACTCAGCCAGGATGAGTGAAAGAACAAAGGGTTGTGCTTGCCACTGCTGGTGTGAGAAGTGAGGGAGAAAAATGGTCCCCAACTCCCCATCAGCAAAAACAGTGCAATTTCTAAGGCCTCACGTATCTTCCGAATGTACTGGAAAGGGCACATGAGGGAGCCAAGTTTGCTCAGCCTGGTAGTTCTTTCTTTATTCTTTATGCACCAACAGTTCATACCCTTTAATATTTGAAGTGTAGTGAGATCAGCCTGTGTGAGTCACCACCCTTCCACACAAGAAGGAAAACACATGGGAAGCACTTATCTGACCTACTTTCTGTGGAAGGGTGCAAAAGCACAGTGCAAACAAGCAGGGACAAATCTAAAAATCAAAATTACCTCATGACTTGCAGTTAAGCAAGAGATGGAAGGGCAATTCACTCTAGAAATATACTTGCAGAAGCTTAAAGAATAGTGCTTTGGGGGTTTATTTTCAGTAGGGAAGAAAAGAGCTAAAATATATATATCTGTATGAGGGGGTTTTGTTCCTAGTTTCTTGTTATTTAAAAAAAATCATATAACTACAATAATTGCCAAGAAGGGTAAGATCTTGGGGCTGAACAGGCTGGTGGCAACCTGGTTACTTGTCTTCAGAGAGGTGGAATCTAATGGGCTAGTTAACCACCTTGGAAACTAGTTCTGTGGAAATGTGGGGAATGGAAAAAGCATTAAGGATGGAAGAGAAAACTGGATAAGCCTAGTATCTTAAGAAGGAGATAAGACCAATAAACACATCAATTGTAGGTAATAAAGTGACAACTACAGAGCTAGATTGTTTTAACAGTATTTACTGGTGCTGGCTAGCTTTTTCTTGGGATGAGGATGGATGTTACATCTTTTTTAAGTGACAGTATGTTAATGCAAGCTAGAGAAATACAGTGGACCTGGCTGCAAAGCCAGCCAGAATATATGTCCTTCTTTTACATAATAAAATGAGACTTTGCATTTCTTGGGATCATAGGGATCCCACAGCTTGGTGATTCAATGCGACCTCTAAACTTAGAGATGGCAGTGCTGGAAAGGGGTGACAAAGGTGACTTGAGCATGGGATAGAAGTCAAAATTTATGAAAACAGGGAATGTACTTGGATGTCAAAAAGATGAAATTTGGAAGAAGTGACTTACGGGGCTTTGGTTTGAAATCTGAGAAGGGAAAATGACTGGTTAGGTAATGGTAGCCCTGCAGAAATAAACCTGAGGCTAGTCATCAGCTGGGAGTCATGTTGTAGTGATAGGAGCAGTAAGTGTTTATAGCACAGGCCAATGAGATGCATGAAGTAATCATTCTGTAATTAGTAAATTAGTAAACACTAAATGAGTGTTGTCATCTTAGGAGATCCTGAATAGCTTTGAGTGTTGTATGCTCTGACAAACGAGTGCCATAGAACAGGGGTTTGGCCTCTTGTTTCAGCAGCTGAATTTCAGTGCTGGTCTGTGCACTCCTTGGAGTGTAAATGGAGAAAGCTCAGGGCTTATTCTCCAACAGTGAAGGCTGGCTTCTGTCTCTGGACTTGAGCGCCCACACTTAATAAAAAGGGACTTTGTCTCCTTCCAGCTAGGTGCTGTAGTTTCAGATATGTGGACTGTATTTGAGTCAGAAAAGGAAAGAAGACAAACTACTTTGCCTCCTCTTCCCTTCTGCTCCTTGGAATTAATGCAGTGATTTGCAGATGGAGTGGTTGGTAGATAGGGAAGACACAAACAGTCAGCCCCTGAAACAGACTGGTAAGGACTGAGCATGGCCCACTACCAGGATGCAGCACTGGATAGATTCCTTGCTTTCTTCTTTCCCAACGCACTCTGGAAGCAGTGCAGAGAAGGGAGACAGCAAGACTGACCTTTGTAACGTACTAATCAGCTACTCTTTTGGGGAGGGGAGCTGGAATGAGGGAAGATGAAAAAATGCCATCTGAACAAAAACCTCTAGAAACCCCTACAGGATTCTGTGCAAGCAGCCTGATCACTTCAGTCTCATCACTGACACATCTTTTTGCTCTTCTCTTTAAAGCAAACTACAAATCTGAACCTTCCCCCTGAAGACCTTGATTCATCTGGTGATGAAGATGACGCATTCTCAGGTTCAGGTGCAGGTGAGTTATGAGCACTTGTGCTGGTAGTGCTTGTGGCAACTGAAATCTCAGTAAGCGCCCAAGTGAAGGGGGGTAGAGGGAGGAATCCACATGCACACCCCTGCCCCAGAATATGAGAGCTGGGAACAGAGAAAGGGCATAATCTATTAATCTTGTATTCCTTGAGATACTAACAATTAGTAGAAAATGAGCTGCAGGAGACTTGAAAGGGAGCAGAAGCAGAGGTAGACTCCATGTAACTGCTAATGTGAGATGTTGTGTGAAGAATGTTACCATTCTTCACTCATGGGGAAGGAGATCATAACAAGGCCCTTTATGGGCAGGTAGGAGTTAATGTTTGAGGGTGTTTAAAACCCAGCCTACCAATACGTACCAAGTGCAAACTTTATATGTCGTCAGATGTCCCATGTTCCCATGGGCCTTAGTTTTTTAGAAGTGATTAAAGGGATTTAGGGTAGGGGGAAAAGTCTGTGAAAATGATTGCTAAACTGCATGAGAGAGACTCTTGGTGTTCAGTACTGAAGTTGAGGGGATGCTAGTGAGAAAAGAGCGAGCTATTGAAAGCTGAAGCATGCTATCCTTCTGCTTCCTCCCAGCCACAACCTTCTATTTTAGATGAAACTCTGCAGAAATTAAGACCCTGAAATCAGTGCCAAATGCAATGGAGACTGAAGGTGTGACTGCTCTAAATCAAATAAAAGTGTTAATGGAAAAAGACTCAGATAACCACCCTGAGGAACCAGTGTACTGAAAGCAGATTTTCCTTGTCAGCCTCCCCACAGACAGGCACTTTTGCCTTGGGGAGAAGCAGATGACTAACAAAGTATTGCTGAATAGCACGTTGGTTTGTCCCTTCCTTACTCCACTGAAAAGAATGAGGAATTACAAACTGAACTGCTGTTATTATGAAAATTGACTGTGAAAGTTAAGCATCCTCCTTAGACCTGTGTCCTGACGATAGGATTAATAGGCCTCTAAACTGGCCAAGGATAATATTTGCTTGTTTGTTTTGCAGGTCCCCTGACTGACCAGTCTCACACCTGGAGAATCTCAGGAGAATCAACTAATTCCTCAGTACTGGCAGCACCAGTGGATTTCAGTGAACAGCCGTTTCCTGGCATTGAGAGCAGAACTGAAAAGGAAGTAATATCTCCTTCTGCAACCAGTAATCTAGTGACAGAGGAACCGGTTGTAGCTGTGAAGGACGAAGTACACATCCTGGGCTCATCTGATGGGAAACCAACAAGCCATGTAGTCACAACAACAGTGAGGAGCCCCACTGCTCACTTTCCTTCCGTGGTTCATGTGACTCCTTCAGAAGCCTCTGCTGTGGTCCATGAGCTTGAACCTAAAGTCTCCAGCTCTGATGTGCCAGACCCCAAGGATGTGCCTGAGCCCCACTCTACTGTCCACCGTGAGGGAGACATTGCTGTCACCCCCGCAGCCACAGCTCCAAAGGATGTCGCTCCTACACATGAGGAGGTTTCTGAAGATGGCTCTGGAGACCCGGTGAGGACTAACAGTTATCACATCCTTTCCAGGGAGATGATTTAGTAGCATGTAGTAAGTTGGTTTGGTGGGAATGGGTGTTAATTTGTCAAGAACAGTGATTGGTTTAATAGGTTATGTCAGTGGAGGGTTTTAAATGAGCAAAACAATGTGCAGGAAAGTCTTCAGAAACAGAGATGATGAGGAACATGAATAACCTGCCTTGTATGTCCCAACAGGGAGACTTCATCTTGACTAAAGACGAGGATATGGTCCCCACCCAGAATTCAGAAGTACTGGCTGACTCTGAGAGGAATGCCAAAGCAGCAGGAGCCTCAGGAATTATGGACAGAAAAGAAGTTCTTGGAGGTACCAGATATTTTGGATTTCAACTTGGTGAAAGCAGGTTCCTGTAGCAATCTCCAGGCAGCAGAAGCTGCAGCTGTGCAAATACATCTCTGAGCAAGGAAGCCAACCTTTTATGTTAGACCTCTGAAATGAGGGTGATGATCTGTGTTGTCAAAACCCTCATAAGGGCAAATATTAGTCTGCTAATAGCAGCTAGCAGTGGCTGCTTTAGATGCAACTTTGTTTAAATCTCTTCCTTCATTCCTATGGAAAATGACAGTAAAATTTCTCTCTGCCTCAGTCAAATTTCCAGGGTTGGAAAACACACAAGGCTTTGCAGCATGGCCCAGTGGGAGATCCATGTCCCTGGGACTGGGTGCTGTATCTGAGAAGGTGCTTGGTAATGGTGCTTGGTTTGGGAGGGGACAGAAGGATAAATTAATTTAAGTCACTAAGCCAAAGATAGGTAAGGAACAATCTGGAACTTAAAATCATAGTAGCACTATCTGGTATGAGTAATCTATCTATGGTATATAGGGTAATCTGTGTCTTTTTCTCCCCTTTCAGGTGTTATTGCTGGAGGACTTGTAGGCTTGGTGTTTGCAGTGTTTCTAGTTGCATTTATGCTGTACAGAATGAAGAAAAAAGATGAAGGCAGCTATTCACTGGATGAACCAAAACAGTCTAACGGAGGATACCAAAAACCACACAAACAAGAGGAATTCTATGCATAAACACTGACCTTCAGGACACTTCTTATTCCATCTTTCTTGGGCTCTTCTCTCCCTGCACGTGGACCTCCTAGTGTGCTTTGCATTAAACTTAAGCCATATGATCATTGGTTTATTTGCCCTTACCACTTTGCCATTGGAAATTTTATAACTACAAAGTAGATCTGGATTCATTGAACATTCCCTGCTTTCTTGCACAACTTTTGTTTTTTGTTGTTTTTGTTTTTTTTTTTTTAACAGAATTGGAACTGCAAGTTCCTAAGCTCACTTTAGTTTATTTAAAAACTTCTGGGATGAGCAGTGGGGAGAAGATATGGGAGCACTGTATGTATGAAACTCTTGATATTTAGGGAAAGGGCTAGCAAGAATAACCAATTTTCAGTGCTCAAATTCTGTATAGCAGGGATCCTTCTTATTTAACTCATAGATGTGTTTTGAGTGTAACAAGTGGCTGTGCTGGGCAGACATTTGGTACACTGTTATCCTCTAGCTCTTTCTGACAGCTGTGTTTGGAGCACTTAATGCCTATGAAACATCAAGCTGAACTTGACCTCTGCCAAAAGGAGGCGTGAGGGGCCGGGTAACAAACGACTGTCACGTGGTTTAAAATAACTTATATTTTGGAAGCATTATCCCATTCTCAGAACCAGCTCCTAAGCAGTTGGTACATACACTAGCAAAAAACAAACCCAAGAACCCCAAAGCTAAGCAGAGAGTTAATTTTACCAGTAGTGTTGAGCTGTCCCACTACCCCTCTCTCTCTCTCTCTCTTTCTCTCTCTCGGCTTAGGTAAGAAGTAGATTTTCCCGAGCAGTCTCATCTCAGACATTCCCTTTCCTAGGTGCCGAGTGGAGGTTGGCTGTCCTGCTGTGATGATCTGACCCCGTGCAGTAGCAGGCGACGGGGGCGTGTTGTAGCACCTCCGGTCACCGTGGCTGTCGCGGCACGCGGTCTGCCCTCTGTGCCACAGGGTGCCGTGGCACACGGGGTGGGAGGTGGGAAGCAGCACCTCGTGACTGCGGCTAAGGAGTAGAGAAGCATCTGAAAGGAGCCTGGGGAAGGCTGTAGGTGGCCTAAAACAGATACAACAGTTGGTGTGCTTGACTCTCGCTACTCTGGAGCAGCGCCTTGGAAACTGTTCCTGCACTTTGGAGAGAAGCCACTCCAGGGATGTCAGTCTAGTGAGGGCAGAAAAGCACCTCCTGAGCAAAGTCACGATGCCTGGAGCTGTGTGTGGTCAGTGTGCTGTCAGATGTCAGGCACTGGGGCCTCACTGGGGGTCTGGAGTTCTGCAGACTAACTCAAACCGAGCGAACACAAGTGTGGTGTTCTGGACAAGCCTTACTTCTGCTCTGCCTTTGGGTAGCTTCTTGCCACTTCAGTTCCTCCTCACTCAGTGCAGAAGGTATGGGGTGGGTGGAGGAGTGTTTACAACTGATGTAAATATTTGTACTGTTGAGCCAGAGGGAATGGTCGGAGTATACTGGACAATATTGCAACAGTTGGTACAAATGTTGCACGTTAACAGACAAACTTAAAAACCTGTGTAATTTAAATGAAGTATAAAACACTCCTGAGCTGCCATGCAACTAAAATTGGTGCCTTCTCTGCAAACACAAGAAAAAAACCCCAAAATGTCTTGATTCCAAACTCTTCTTTATGCGCATGGAGAACTTGTGCATATGTGTAGCTGGCTGGTTTTTTAAGTAAAGCTGCAACAACCATTATGGTTTTTTGTTAGGGTTGTTTTGTTTTCAGTTGTTTTTTTCGTTTTGGGTTTTTTTTACTGAATGAATTTTTATAGGTTAATGCAATGACCAGATGGTGTTAATTTCAGCTGTAATTCTTTGCTTTGTATAGGAATGTAGAAATGTTTGATAGTTCTATCTATGAAAAGGTTCTTGTAAAGCACAGGAAGATAAAGTAGTAAAATTCAGTTGTACCTCACAACCTTGTTAGGGGGAAAGGAAAAAAACTGTATATTTTGGTAGTCTTAACTGACAGTTTGTGAAACAAACATGACATTTGGTGTTATTTAAGTGGTACAAATGAAATATGAGTTCTGACAGAAGATGCAGCATTGGGTTATCTGTATGCCATGTAGAGGTATACTGCAATAAATGGCATTTTGGCAAGAATGTGTCTGATACAATCTGTCTGTGAACACTGATGTGTATAATACTTCAAAAAGTAGATGTTGTTTTCAAGACCGCCTAGGTCTTTAAGGAATTTGGGTTGCAGAACTGTGAATTTTGGGGCTGAAGACAGAGATTCAGTTCAGCATTTGGAAGGTAAGAGTGTGTCCTGCCTTCCCTCCCACCCTGCCTTGGGTGTCCTGCTTGCAGTGAGCTGCTCTTGCTGGAGGCACTGNGACGATTGGGGATACAGGCATCACAAAGTCACTCTAGGACAGTGGGATACAAATGGGCTCTGGTGGAGACTTGAGTGAAATGGCATTGTTAGAACCCTGCAACATTTCATGCTGGTTTTGGGACCTCTCCTTGTGCAGAGTGACACCATCCCCCAAACAGTGATAAAAGTTGGTGATAAAATCTTCCACAGGGCTTCCTCTTGCTCCTTGTCTTCTGCCCTCAGGAGTTTGAGAGCAAAGAGGACTGTAGGAGGGCAGCCCCAAGCCTTCTGTTAAAACCTGCTTTCCAGATGAGTTCGAGATTGTACCCCCAAGGAAGGAGAACAGAGCAGGCCTGTCCTCAGTATTCTGCTGTGCAGCGTCAATTACTCTGGGGTGCTATGGGTTGTGTGGGAGGAGATGGAGCAACACAGAAGCAGAGGAAAATGTCCTTCACAAAACAGGGAAGTCAGGAGTTGCTGGCTGTCTGGGTGGGTCTTACTACGGCTTTACAATTATTTTCTCTTGTAAGGTTTTGAACTGCAAGAAACTTATTTTTTGTTCTGTAAACTGGCCACCATATTTTGAGTTTGCTTACACTGGAACCATGGGGGGCTATGTTTACAAAAAAACCACAAACATTTGGAGGAATCTCGGTAATCAGAAAGTTCTGAGATCAGGCAAAAGGATTGAAGGATTGAATTCAGACTTGTTTCCATAGTGAAATACAGCTGAAAAGTGCTTTTTAACTCCATGCCAACTTTGCCAGTCCCTGAAACCACGTGAAGACTTGTGTAAGATCAGAGTTGGCTGGTTTGCATTGCAGGGCCTTACCAGCTGTGAATTCACCTCCTTAGGGGCTATCAAGACTTTTGCTTCCCCTTTTCCAGTCAGCGATAATGTGTGAATTTAAAGTGGCAGGGAGGGAATAAAATCAACTGCTAAGGGAAGTGGGAAATTCCTGTGTGAAAATCCTTGCAAGTGCAACACCTGTCTTATCCTCAGTGTGCACTTGAGAAAAATTTTGTTCTACCAAGAGAGAATTATTTACAGGAGGGCTGGTCTGCCTCTGTACTTTGGTGCAGGTTGGCCTGGGTTTTCCTGAGTCATATTTCTGTTCCCTGTGCTTCCTGACTTTCCTCTTCATCCATGCTGGAGCAATTATCACATTTGCTCTTGTTCGCAAGTGAGATGCAAAGAATGTGGCTGGCAGAAAAATTTGACCCCTTCTTTGTTCTGGAAAAATGAGCTGGAGGGTGTAAATGCACTGAATGTCAAAGAAGGCAAACTATGAGAGAAGGAAGACTTTTCACAATTCTCACTTTGTCAGGTTGTATTAGAGCCTATAAAGGAAGCTAAGGCAAATCTAAAAGGCTGTATAATCTTGTAATTGAAACAGAGAACAGGAGAAAAAAGAGGGCCACTCTGCAGGGGTGCTGAGAAGAAAAACTATGTCAGGCATTTCATAAATGCCTTATCTGAATCTTCATCAGGACTAGTGTGTATATTGATGAAAATGAGCAGTGGAATGAAGGTGCCGGGTTAAATTTGCTCCATTTGAGATAGCTGCAAAACAAAACAAAAAAACCCCAAGCTTTTAAAAATGCAAGAAGGGAGATAGAGGCTCAATATCAAATAGTTACTTAGCAGTCTGGGGTAGTGTTTAGGTCGTAAAACCACAAGCCTGATGGACAGAATTTCTAATAAGTTTGTCAACTTAGAGGACAGCAATTTTATTGCAGAGAATGAAATGCGATGTCTTCGCTAAGGAAAGAGGAAAGCAAAAGCTGTAGCCTCAGCAGTATGCAGGGTCTTGTAAAAGGATCTGATGGATCAAGAAATTAAAAGGTAGGATGATGATAGTACAGCACAAAATAGATTCACCAAAATTAGATGGTGCCTGACTAATCAGATATCTTGCTTTTTGATAGCAGGTTTTTTTCAATCAAAGGCAATTTTTCCTAATTGAACTTCACTAAAACGAGTTATCAGTGCCACACAGAAAATGAATAGTCAAAAGGAGGAAGCTAGGGATTTGTGGAAGAATGTGAAGTGGTGAGGAGTGAGCTAAGGAGCAGCAGGCTCTGCAGGCTAGAGAGTTAGTAGGGAGAAAATACCTCATTTTGGGGACATATTTCTAAATACTGTGACATAGAAGGAAATGCACAGAATTACATTTGCTGTTGGGAATTTGGGCACGCTAGATAGTTTAGAGTATGAAGGATACATTCACATTCTGACAAGTAACATTTAGGGTCAACTTCAACCCAACAAGGTCAGGCTTGAAGGGAATGACAAAAAGAATTTCTGCTCTAGCCTGGGAATAAAAGGGGAAGAAGAGGCTTGGTGAATAAGACAAATTTAGGATAATTATGTGTGATGTAGCTGTAAGAAAGGAAAAAAAAAAGTCAATACAGGATGCAGTAGCCAGCAAATATTTCCAGCAAGGAGGGGGAATTGTTGGCATCATGGGTATCATTATACAAAGAACTAGTGAACCCTCTGCTTACCATCACCTACATGGTCTAGGGTTAACTCATGTTGGGAAGGAACAGAGAAAAAACAATTAAATTATGTGGGAGAACAGAATCTTTTCCCACAGTAAACGAACGGTACTTGGTTTGTCCAGCTCAGGAAGACACAGACTAACAGGTCCTACAGTTGCTGTCTGCATGCTTGTTATGGTACAGGACAGTACCAAGGATGGGGATAAGCAATTTAGGCAAAAGAATAATATGGGAACAAGAAAAAAAGAAAAAAGAAATTGGCAAGTATAAACATTAAAAAAATTAAAAACTTTGAGAATCATTCCATTAATGGTGGGGGGAAAAGATCCAAATGTACTGAATACAAAGATGGATGCTCAGAAGATTACAGTTAAAATGTTCCTGAGCCAGTGGGATGTCTTTCAGCCAATAGTTTGTGCAAAGAACACAGAGACCAGTTAAAAAGCCTTCCTCTTACCCAGTTGCTGTTGTTGGTTGGTTTGGTTTGGTTTTTTAATTTACTCTTGTTTATTCCTCTCCTTTAGCATGGAAAAGCAGATGAACAACCTTCTGGAGCGTTCTTTGAGATGGTAACAAAAGGTGATTTGGACCAATGTACTCTGCTTTGTGCACACACTTGTATACATGTACATGTGATTGTGTGTATGCATCTGCATGGACACGTGCTAATGAGAAATTAAAATAGGAACAAGGGAAGGGCAATCACTAAATCACTAAACTTTAAAAAACTCAGAAAACATTAAGTGCTTTTAAAAGTAGAAAATCCTACTTCAAAATGGCATAGAGCAAGGGATAAATAGGTGTGATTTAAAAATAAAGATTAGGATTTGGATAGATCCTGGACCCCAGCGCACAGCTGTTCCAGTTTAACCAAAGCCATGTGACACTCTTGTATAAAAATGTCCTCAGCATGAACCCCTACTTGTCTGAGCCAATGATCAAAGCATTCCTGGCCCCTGAGAACCTGTGTGGGAGAGAGTGGTATGCTTAACATGTGCCACAAGGCCAGGGGACCCCAAACTGTGGTACCCCTCCAATAGGCAATGCATTTGAACATAGTATGCAGAGAAAAACAATCACAAACCCCCAAGCCTCAAAAAATCCACCACCAGAACCTGTCTCACCTGCCTTACCTCTGGAAGTCACAGGCAGGAGCCAGCTGGGTTCCTCCTGTACACAGAGCTGGGGCTGCTGCAGGTGACTGAGGTGAGGGCAGGGACATTGAGGAAAGGAGTGGGGCAGCCTGGAAGAAACTTATGCTGATGCCACCAGTGCATTTCTCCCTCTAAACAAAGCCTGAGAACCTGTGTCTTAGGAGGCTGGACAGCTGTTTCCTTCATGTGGCAAACCAGGTTACATCTTTTCTGAGAGGGTTTGAGTGCCATCCGAAACTCAGCAGGAGCTGCATGTTCTGCATAAGATACCTCTCTTTTCTGGCACCTGACTCCCATCAGATTTGGAAGTAGTATATGCTGAGAGCAAGGGGCTGCTTCTCTGGAGATGCTCCCTAAACAGGAACCTGCTGCTGTGCTTAGGGGATGTGCTGGGTGCCAGTGTGTGACCACAAGGAATCGCAGTTTGTTATTCTAACAGACACACAGAAACTGCCTTACACAAAACTTTTGCTGAGGAAAGCTTATAAATGTTGAAGCTTAGGATGTCTATGCAGAAAAAAATCAAACCAGTTGGAACTGAGGCTGAAATAATTTCAAAAGGCCATTAAAGAACATTGTTGTATTTTAACACACCACCCCCCCCCCGCCCCCCAGACTAGAATGCCTCAAAATAAAGCAAAAAAAGGAAAGAGGTGGCGTGTATCTAAACAAGGGAGCAGATGGCCTATCTATTTGCTTATCTGTCCATACCTGGGGAAGATCTGAAAAGCTGACTTTGCTGGCAATCAAAAATCATCTCAGTCAGGGTCAGAGGTCTTCAAAGCCCACCTGTGAATGGACACCAGGGCCTGTCCAGCTCTTCGCGGACTGTCACACAGAGAGTAGGACTGTACGTGCGGCTACATGCAGCACACAGCCCTGATGTCATTTCTCATTCAGTACATCCAGGCCTGAAGTTGCCTTTATGAATAACTTGAAGAAAGAATTGATTGTTCAGTCATCATAATAAAGAGCAATGGTTCAAGAATTTCTAGGAGTTTTATTGTTCTCAGGGTGGCACAGAGAAAAATATGGTTGTTTCAGAGCAAAATTACCTGCCTTTTATTCAGGCTGAAAATGTGGCTTTACTATTAGTAGTGCTATTAGTGTACTACTGGAGGAAAAGAGTTTGCAAATGCTCTTGAAAGTGCTGATTGAGTCTGCTCTTCCTGCTCAAATAGTGCTGTTAATGTTTGATAGCAGCTGCCTGAGAACACAAGCCTTTGAACTGTTTATTGTTCTCAGAGGAGGTTTGTCTTTTTTTGTTATCCATATATATATATATATATGTATATACACACTGGAGCCTGGCTACAAGTTTCTCAGGCATGACATAAATGATTAGGGCCCTACTCAGAAGTGTTGTCAGGTTTAACTATTCCTTTCAGATGTCACCATCTTTACTTCCAACCCAAACCCGCTGTGCGCTCGCTCTGCTCTAAAGAGTGCTTGTGTGGTTACTGCACAGTGAGGATTAGTCACACATTAACCACAGCTGTAAAAACACTTCTATGGGAAAGTCACAGCCAAACACTGAGGCCTTTGAGCCTCTGCTCGTTTCCAAAGAGGTGAGTTTCTGATCCATTTTGCTCCAGCACTGTGCAACAGAATGTTCACTGGCATGTTCACTTTGCTGTTGAGGTGCACTGTATCTTCTCCTCTGGCACTCCCCTACCTTCTCCACTTCCATGGACCATGGTGCATAGAGGTCTTACAGGTAGAGCCGAGTCAGGCAGTGTCTCTAAATCAGCAGGTTCTGGCAGGGGAAGGGGCACTTCACACTGTTCCAGTGTTAAGCCACATGATTCCAGCGCTACCTGAGGCAAAGCAGATGATGTCAAAAGATGACTTAGGGCCAGAAACTTTTGGTCTGGGAGGAAAAAGAGCATCCTTGCTCATTGCCAAGATGACAACTAAGCACTGTGGCAAGTTCTCTTGCTTTTTGCTCAACAGGAAATCCCCATTCATCACTGTTGTCCTTCTCTCAACATGTCCCATTCTGCACAGTTCTCAGCAAAATATAGATCCTGCACTCAGTTTCCAAGTCCTCCTCTTCACATCTTAGAGGTAGTAAAGCTGGAGAGCTTAGAGAAGAAGGAGGAAGAGGACAGCAGCGTACCCCCTAGGAACATGTGATGTGTTAGAGCTGCTCTGCGTTGAGCTTTGGCCTCTGAATACTGCTGGTGTCACAGTAAACAAGTCAAGGTTTCCAGGAGAGCATCCCAGATCATCATCCACCAGCCATGGATTCTGTTATCCCCCCACTCCTCTTGGATTCCATGGAAAGAATGACAAACCTTCTTAATAGGAATATTTTTTCAGGGGAACAAAAAAGGCAGTGCAAATGAGAAATACACAATTAGGAATGCTTTCTCCAAAGCTGCTTTGGGCAAACAAAGAAGAGCAGCTCTTCATGGAGAAAATGTAATTACCATGTCCTCGGCCCCACCCTTGCCTACTCAAAAGAAAATTTCTCTATTTACTGATTTGCTTCAGGCCTGTGTCACATGGCCCATTGCAAGTCAGCAACCAACAAAATCCCTTTCACATAAATAAATGAGGTTCCTTTAGATTCCTATTGAGTACATCAAGGAGAACTGGGCACTGGGAACAAGGCAGTCCAGCTTCCTGGTGTTTCTGAGTTATGTCCCTGTGTTTGGGAACTGAAGCTGGGAATCCTCAGCCACTTTCTGTGGTTCCATTAGGATTTCTGAAGCCATGTCCTCACCCTGGCTCCTGCCTGGAAAGGGAATTTAGCCTGGAATAGGAACTTACATAATACCATAATGTGAGAAGTTGTATTGTTCTGAGAAAGTGCACGTTTTCCATGCATTGAGCTCATTTCCCTCCTTACCAAGCACCACTGCCTCTAGTGCCTGCTCCAGCTTGTTTTCCTGTTACCCCAGTAGCACATTTCAGATCATGCCTCCCCTTTCCTACCTGCAATAATAGAAGGCTACCTGGGGCTCCTCATATTTTCTCTGAATGAGGCAGCACAAGCTCCAACTTCACCTTGAGCATGGAGGCGTTACTATTGATCTAGGATAGAAAAAAGATCTGAAATTATTCCATGCAGAGGGTTCCAACACTGATCCCCAGTTTCATAAATGGGTAAATAAATCCTGCACAACACAATCCTCTGGCCAGTTAGGGCACTTTGCCTGTTATTTCAGCACTGCTTATTGAGAAGTTTGTCTTCCCATCAATCCTCGAGCTCCTTTCCATTGCATTCATCCATGTTAAATGAGGTACGAGCAATGAGAAACACTATGGCACAATCTTCACAGGGCTCTGCTGGCATTTCCCCTCCAGAGGCAGCTACACAGCCTTCTGTGCTGTGATTCTTCTTTGGGTACACAAGGTCTGAAGGGGAGCTGAAAAGTATGCTGAAGTTTCAGGAGTGTTTAAACTTTTTCCTGTCCCCCTGCCTTCCCTCACCCACTTTAATACTAATGACAGTATTGGACCCAAATATTCTTTTTATTACCGAGAACAAATACATGTTTTCAGATGTTTTTGCACTACATAGTAAAGGAAGGCATCTGAAGGCTGGTCCTGGCAATCTGGAGGTGGTGGCAGAGCCGAGGGTCTCTAAGCCACACACCCCTCATGCCCCTGAAAGAGGAAGAGCATGGTCACATTCCAGGGGCTGGGCTGCTTTTTGCACTCCCAACCAGCAGCCATGGGGACAGACTACCCATGGGCAAGAGAAGCTGTTGTCAAAACCTATAAGAAAGGGTTCTCCAGGTATGCAAACAACAAGAAGAAACAGAAATAAAATATTGGCCTTCTGTCCAACAGGAGAGCTGAATTAGTCACCAATAAAAATGGAAAGGCAGAGGTTCTCAACACTTTTTTCACTCCTGTCTTTATTAGCACTGCTGGACCGTCAGGCCTTTGGAACAAAAGTCCAGGTTGAGGCAAACACAGACCCACAGTCAGTGAAGGAAGAGTTGGTCTGTGAACCATTGCAGGAGTTTGGCCCCTGCACATCAATGGGCTCTGACAACATCCACCTGAGGGTGTCAGGAGAATTGGCTGATGTCCTGGCTGAGGTCACTGCAATTTTAGAGAAGTCATGAAGAAGGAAGGAAATCACAGAGGACTGGAAGAAGGTTAAGGTCACCCCCATGTTCAAGAAAGGCTTAAAGAAGGACCCAGGAAATTATAGGCCTATCAATCTTACTTCAGTCCCTGGTAAAGATATGGAGTGGATCCTCCTGGGTGCTATCACAAGTCAGATGAAATATATTATTGGGAAAAGCCAGCACAGATTCACCACAGGCAGACTATTATAGAAGGCAATCGGGTTTGTCAAGCACAAGGTAACCTGCTTGGTTGATGTAGGGTGAACAGTGGACATTGTTTACCTAGATTTCTCAGAGGCTTTTGATACAGTTTCCCACAGCCTCCTCCTAGAGAAGCTGATGTGTTACAGTCTAGACAAGCCATTGGAATAATCTCTGCAAGGAAGCGGTGAATTCCTCAGCACTGGACACTTCTGAGATTTGGCTCAACAGGATAGAGGGCCATCTTACCTAGACCATGCTTTTGCCAATTAAGGTTGGACCAGATGAACCCTGAGGTCCCTTCCAACCTGATTCTCTGATACACAACTAATCTAGTTTGGATCTTGTAAGTGGTAATGCTGCTCTCCACCAAGGTCATCATCTGTGTTTAAATATCCTTCTCTATTAAGGGAAAAAACCCATTGCCTTACACTACTGATTGAAAAGTTAGTAGAGGGAAGGCTGAAAAGTTTTTACGATTCTACAGCAAAAGTCTATGTGTATGCATAGAATCGATAAAATAAATTTGTTTGAAAGAATCTGTGCTCAATCCTAAATACAGTCTCAGCAGCTGGCAACACTGCTGAAGCAAAAAAGGGCATGAATGCCCATTTCTACAAGGATTATTCTTCAGTTACCAGTCCCACAGCTGTCATCAGTGTGAAACCAGCAGCTGGGTTTTGGTGAAGTTATCTTTTTGCTCTGCCTCCTGCCTACAACACCACTGAGGTGCTTGGTCATCCCTAGGGCTGGGTGGCTTTGACCAGAATGAGGCATCTCTCAGGTACCCCATCCTGTGTGACCTCAGACTGTGAAAATTTCTGAGGGGCTTGAAAATCATATTTATGTTGAAAAAGAAGTTCAGCTAAACCCTGACTGGTACTTACATGAAGCACATAGGTAACAAGGAAGATCTTACAAATACACAGATAAAGGTATACACACCAGGACAAAAGTTTCATGGAACTTACTAAACCTGAACCAAATGTAATTTTCTTTTCTTGAGAAATTACCAAATATCAATTGTGATAGACCGCAACCAAGAGAAAGAAATACAACACCAGAGATCAGTCATACTCTGCTTGCAGTGCTTTTCCTTTGGCTTCTTTGGCTGAAGCCTTGTGCTGTTTCAGGTACCCAGTGAGCACCACTTGTGGTGTGAGGTCTGACCCCATTCAGATGTAGCTAATGCTGTCTGGTTGGGAGACATCACGCACCACCAGGGTCTGCCAGTATTTGCTGATTTTGTTGCTAAAAAATGAAACAGTTTTACAATAATCTTTGCAAAACAAATTGTATCTGACCAAAGGTAAAAGAAAAAACAGTGACTGAAGTTCAGGATGGAACTCCTCCTCTGGAATAGCTAACTAGGGCCGCCAGGCAGGACAGTGCAAGGAGCTGTGAGCAGCTGGTGGTGGTGAATCAGAAACCGGCAGGGAAGAATCTGCTGAGGGGGCAGGAGTGCAGTCTCAAGCCAGCAGCCACTGTGGTTGGTGGAATTTCCTGTCGGTCTGTCCGGCCTGTGGTCAATGTCACCGTGTGGCTTTTGAAGTCTGGAGAGCTCAGACTGAAGGAGCCTGTCCTACTCAGGTTCTCATGTTCCTGTTGTTCTTGCATGGTTCCACTTATGCAAGGGAGGAAGGCCAAAGGGTTGCCCAAAGTCCTCCAGGAGCAAGAATCCTGGTGAAATACAACCCCAGCTCTGAATGTCTTAATTGCTGTAACCTGGGCCTTTGTATTCTTCCCAGGGAACAGAATTCAGGCGGCAAAAGCTGGCTGATGGAGCTTGATGTGTGCCTACCTTCCTGATGGAAAGCCAGTCCAGGGGGAAAAGCCAGCTGGACTGTAAGCATGTCAAAATAACCGGGAAAAAGAAGACCCTGGGGAAATCTTACAGCACCTTCCAGTACCAAACAGGGCTTCAAGAGAGCTGAAGAGAGACCTTCTACAAGATGTGGACTGATTGGACAAGGAAGAAGGGCTTTAAACTGAGAGAGGGTAGGTTTAGGTTAGATGTTAAGAAGAAATTCTTTCCAGTGAGGATGGTGAAACACTGGAACAGGTTGTGCAGAGAAGCTGTGGATGTCCCATCCCTGGAAGTGTTCAAGGCAGGCTGGATGGGGCTTTGAGCAACCTGGGATAGTGGAAGGTGTCCCTGCCCATGACAGGGGAGTAATTGCATGTAACTAGATGTCTTTAAGGCCCCTTCCAACCCAAACCATTCTGTGATTCTGTGTGCACAATACGTTTACACACAACCAAATTTCAGCAGCAATAATTTGCAGGACATCTGTAACCATTTCAGGATTCTAGTACATTTAGCAGCTCTTCTATGCGCTCCAGGTTGCTGACATCAGATGAATACTGCATGTGCTCGTTAGGTATAGCAGTACTTTGAGAGGTCCTCTTACACTGACCAAGATTAGAAGTATGGTAAAATGGATTAAATTAACATGATTAAGCAATATTCCCTCCCTAGGGAAGAGACCCTGACATTTGTGATAACCCAGTGTTGATTAGCTGAGTCAAGTACAACACCTACAAGAAACCCGGCACTCACAGGACAGTTAGGATAGTAGGAAGCCGTTGCAAAGGTCTTTATTTTTCACGGGTTTCACAGAAATAGGAAAAGAAAGCAGACTCCATTAGTGCCTGACTGAGGGAGAGGCTGCAGAGTTCAGCCCATGTTAGATAACTGAATGAAGAGAGAGAGCTTTGTAATGAATGCTTCAAGCACAGGAAACGACCAATTAGTCCCGCTGCTCACAGGGTGACTTGTTTTTCCTCTCAGTGCTCGGAGGACTCCTAACAGGGAGTGACAGGAGCGATTTGTAAAGGTCAGATAAAGCCTGCGGGCATGTTTGGCTCCAGCAACAGACTCAGCTCTGCTGCAGACCTGGAGGGGCAGACCCCCTGCCCAGGGTGCCAGGTGAGTCCTGCCCCGTGTTTCGCAGCCCAGAGGTGACATGGACTCTGGCACCCGTGAGCCGGGTAAGTGATGTGTTTGTGGCAGGTTATGGCAGCACACGGAGCACCTGAAGTCTCCAGATGTTTCTTGACCATCCGCCTGGAAAGCAGGAGTTTGACAGGGTGTGCGATTCCTGGGGAGCCCACGTGGGAAACTGAGGGGCAGCTCATCTCTCACCTCCTCTGGCAGATGTGGTAGGCCTCGTTTGAGCTAATAAATGAAACGTTTACAGTTGAATTCTGGGGCTAAAATACTGACATACTGCAGTTCAAACTAGTATGACCAGGCTAGAGATGGTAATTTTTTTCACCGGCACAGGGCTGAGAGGCTCAGAATTCAATGGCATACACTGTGAATTACATGAAGTGTAACCTGAGTCTTCATTGTTTTTGCTAGAAAATTAATAAACTACATTGATACCCACTTTGCCACCAGTGTACAATGTATTTACCATGTGAGATGCCATCTATAATATAACTGTGTAAGTTCCATAAGGCCATCTTTTTTGTGAAAAACAATTATGCAGGTAATGACAGATAATACATCTCTGAGCTTTCAGCCCTTGCAGTTCCTGAGTCCTAAAAATGGTTACAGCTAAGAACTGATAGAGACACACTCAAGGCTTCAAGCGTCTATCACTTGCTTCAGGAGCAATGCAGCTGGTTAACAGCTTGCCAGGCCACAAGTGAATAAATCCTGTTGAAAAGGTATTAAGCAGAGTAGTGTTTCATTCCTACTTTGCAAGGCTTCCTAAGAGCCAGGCAGAAAGCTTTACAGTGCTCAGTCACCATAGGAACCTGCCCTTGGGCTTTGGCTGTGCAAGAGTTGCCTGGAAAACCACCTGCCCACACTCCCATTCACATTGTGGCTGAAGCTATCCAAGACATGAAGGTGTTTAGTGAAGAATAAATAGCAAAGTAATGGTCTTTGTGGGCTTTATTTCTTCCTGAAAATGTATCAAGTTTATCTAGTCTTGTTAAAGAAACCCTTGTGGTCCTTGACCATTGGAGGATGCAGATTAACTTGTTCTCCAGGATGTGTTTAGGATCACTTAGGAAAATCAAAAAAAAAAAAGTCTATGTTTCTCTACAGTGAAAGCATGAGTGGCTGTGTGGGTGTTACATTTCAGAATGATTTTTGTTTTGTCAGGTTTTCCTAGACCTTGTTCTCTGAGTGTGCTCTGTCCCCTGAGCCATCTGCCTGTGTATTTCTTTTGACTTTCTCACCTTTGCAGATACAGTTCTTAAGCTTCTACCAGCCAAGTTCACACAGCTTGACACCCTGCTTGGCCATAGCCATGAAGTTCCTGAGTAGTAAATTAATGAGATAAATCATGATAAAAATTAAATAAAATTGTCAGCTTTTTTCTCCATCCATGGTATTTAGGAGTATATCCTACAAATATCTAGAAGGCATCAGGATTTAGAGAACTAAACTGGGATGAATTAACTGGTATAACTATATTGGTCCATAAAATGAGGCTGGAGTGGGGGTTCAGCCACAGGCACACATGACAAACATGTCCAGCTGTTAACATGGACCCCATCACTGCTGGCTTGTACTGCCTAGCACTGTCCAACACCACCCTGAACCAGCCAGGGAACTCCATAGGATGACGATTTTTCCCTATTGTTGGTTTTCCCTTGACCAGAGTGCATAGGGGCAGGAACAGAGCTCAGCCATGTGGATGGGAGCTGCACTGTGCTGCTCTGCCCCAGAGCAAGCAAATGGTCCCTGGCCTATTTTATTTATTAATAAAGATTGAAGAGAGAAGCAAAACCTGGATACACTCTGTTAAGTGATTTTAAAGTCGAAGTAACTTTTAAATGTGCGTCACGTTTTGAGCTGGAAATTGTGCCCCACAGAGCCACTCCCTTCCCCCCATCCCATCACACAAGAGAGACAAAAGGCAGAAATCCTGAGCTGAGTTGAATTTACTAGAAACAGCAATGACCTAAGAAAACAAACAGTAACAGCACCAGCAACAATATTAATAACAAAATCATATAAAAAGAGGACAATTTACATACAAAAAACATTCTCACTGACTCACAGAACTGAGCCAGTGCTGCACAGCTCCTGAGACAAGAATAAAAATTATCCCCCAGGCCCTCTGTGTGCACCTTTTCCTTCCTGACTGCAAGCCATCCCCCTTTCTCATTGGAAATGAGGATTCCATAGTTCTACCCTCTTCAGTGATGTGAGTGGTGTAGAGAAACAACCCAGACATGCCCACACAGCTCCAGGCTCCACTGTCCTCACAGCCTTGGCCAAAACCAGGACAATGTGAAGTGGGGAATTTAAAAAATATGAAGTGTAAATTAGTTCCAACCTATAGACATGATGAAGAAACTGGTGTGAGCACACTCATACCATGTTTTGCCAGAGGACAAGCACACCCGGGATAAATGCTGAGAACACAAAGCTCCAGAGCCATCCTTTCAATTAGCGTTCTGGATTTCTGAAGGCTGAGTCCATGGCAGAGCAGGTCATGGAGCACTGCAGTGTCCTGTCCCTTGCTGTGATGGTGGGGCTGCAGCTGGATGGTGGCACAGTTTCCCACTGGGGTCCCCACTTCCTTCCACTAGGAGCCAGGACAGATCCATCTTGGCCCAGGAGTTCAGGAGCACTGCCAGCTACCTGAAGCCAGAGCCATCAAGGGAGCATTGAGTGAATTTTTAAAGCAAAGATTGATTTTCCTTTTTTAAAAAGGCAGTCCACTGCCTTCTGTGTTGGCTGTTGAGGGACTTTTTATTTGTACTTTACTCCAGCAGCCACACTGCAAAACACATCCTGGGCTTGCTTATCTGCTCTTGTATCTTCCATAATAAATGCAAGCCTCACCTTTCTAGCAGCATTATTTGGAAGAGGTTTTTCTTTCACAAAACTCAGTTAAACGTCTTTCAACTAAGCATCTTTCAACAAATGGAGTTTTTCCCTCAATATGTGCAAGTAGAAAAAGATGTGCCTTCAATCTGTGATGTGCCAGCAGATAGATGAGTGTTTAACAGGTGGAAAGGCTCAGAACTTCAGAAAAGAGTGTCAACAAGCCTGAGGAGTAAAATGTTTGCCCAGACACTTTTAGTAAGGCAGTGAAGAGGACAGAAAATAATTTATTTTTTTTTAAACACTTCCATCCCTCCACAGTTCACAGGGATTTGAACTTCCAGAGTTCAAGAAGTGTTTGGACAACTCTCTCAGGCACATGGTGTGACTCTTGTGTTGGTCCTGTGCAGGGCCAGGAGTTGGACTAGATAATCCTTGTGGCTCCTTTGCAACTCAGATTATTCTGTGATTCTAATTCCATCTCTGCAGCACCAGCTTGAGGCATGTCCCAGTGAGGTGCAGTTTTCTGGGACCACTGCTCCACCCCTCCTCATGCTGGGATCTCAGCCAGAAGGATGGGTGGTGCCCCAGGGCAGGAGCTGGTTCCCTAGTGGAGTTTCTGTGGTCCAAGGAGTGAGCAACAGGAAGGCTTGGGCAGGCAATGGGCCCTCTGGGTGGCTGCATGTGAAGCTGTGGGGTCTGGGACAGAAGGGTATAAATACACAGGAGCGTCAGTCCAGCCTGGGGTTCCAATCCACCATGCAGAAGAAAGGAGGGCGATGGCAGAGCTGAGATCACATCTTATGCTATTTCCTGGGCCAAATCATGAATCTTTGTCTAATCCCAGTGGGGTTCAGGCCCCTGGGGTGCTCATGCTGCAGCCAGGCCAGTTTGCAAAAACACAGCCCAAAGGGCTCCCAGAGTGGATGTCAGTAACCATCCAGCCTTGGCGGAACTTTGTTCCTAGGAAGTTGCAAAACCTGCCTGGGAAGACAGGCAAGTAACCAGGCTCCAGGCAGCCCAAGTGCTTCCTTAAAAGGCTTCTGGAACTGATCCATGAGTGTTGTCACACATGGGATTTTATGAAGTGCTCATGTCCGTCCCTGAGCCTTCTCCTTTTGCAGTCACTGGTGAGATTTCACTGAGGGTATGGCAATAGCCAGGAGTGAATCACACACAGCCTATGCGTAAAATTTCATGGCCTATGAGCTGTTATTATATGGCCCAGACGTTTTTGCAGCCTGAAGAAGCCTCATGGTTCCCTGGATGGCTCCTTGCCTCTGCACTGGAAGCGGGGTTGGATGCTCTTTGTCCTCCACCTCCTCCTCCTCATTTCATCTAACACACTGAGCATGGTGAGGGGTGAACTCCCCTAGAAATGACATCTACTGTCAAAATAGCAACTAACAGCCCATTATTTATTATTTATTGCTAACCTGCTGTTTGTCTGGGTTAGTGGGATAATCATCTGCTGATGGGTTTGGTCAGTGATATTCAGTTAGCATAGCCATGTTTTTTAAGACCTCAGAGAGTAAAGGTGCAAGGTATATTATTAATAGTGTTCTGACAATGTACAGACTGCATTATTTTATATATGGTGTAAAAGAATATGAAGAATACTGCATTTTATGGTATGTGGAAGCAGGACTTCCAAGCTCTCTGTCACACTTTCACATCAAGAAATCTCTACCTTGCTGCTGCATTGTTTCTAGCTGTGTATAGAGATTGACACCAGAGATCATTTTGACCATTCGCAAACAGCACCTCTTTTGGAAACGCAGCCAAGTCCTGAACTGAGAAAGCAAACATCAGCAGTGTATAATCAGGCTCCCAGCAGTTCAGGAGGGGAAGTGAGAGATGACTTGCCGACCTGGAACTGCAGGAGGAATCCAGCAAGTTGCATGCAAGGACCCATCTGGGCACCAGGAAGGAAGCTCAAGTGAGTTCTCCTAGTGCAAGAAATAGGCTTTGGTGCTCCTATGGACACAGCACCTGGGCAAAATTTTCATGCTTTTTTCCTAAACTTTTCCTTTTGCAAAACAATACACTTTCATGATTTGTCACTTTGTTACTGACACAGATGAACCGTTACCAGCCAATTCACCCCCATTCATCTATCTCTAAGCATTCTGTGAAGCCAGAGTTACTTGGGTAAGTTTTGCTGAAATCAAGCAGACACTTTCCAATCAAGCAGGTATTTTCCCAGGAATCACGCACCAGGCAGAGCTGTGATGAGTCCAGGTGTGGAAGGAGCCACGTGATGTGTGTGCCTGCTTGCCTGTTAAAGCGCAGGGAGAGGCTGGGGTCTCTTGCAGGAGCTCAGGTGACACCTTGTCTCAGACCTGGAGATCAGACTCTGCATTCAGATAAAAGCTACTTTTGGATAGTTTTGTTTATCTGCAGAAGTCTCATGCCCCAGGACTGGGGATCTGAACTACATCTTTTAAAAAGACTTCACTGCCTGCCTACTGGGGTAGGAACTCAGTGATGGGAGCTCGCCACTCTCAAAGGCACATTCCAACTTTATAGTATATAAATGTGCCTCCATTTAATTCTCAGTTTAATGTGTTGTGCTTCCTTGTTGCCTCAACTTTAATAAAGCATTTATTGCTTATAATAATACTGAATCTGTAACATGAATGAATGTTACATGACTGTTTTATTTCTAAGTTTAAATAATGGTGAAACATTTTAAATAAAGTATATATTACATTCCCATATACTATATACATTATGCTTACCTTTAAAATGTGTTTTGTTATGTTAGTATACACATTTTTTCATTGGAAATTTTATCATGGCAAATTATTAAAGGTGCTGCAAATCCACAGTTGCCGCCAATTGGTAGAATAACTTGTATTCAATATCTGTTAGGACTTAGTCTTCAGAGATTATGCAGTACATTTGTGAAATGATTATCAAGTATTGGCTTGCTCTTATTTCTTTTAACTTCAGTGGAAGTGTGACTGACAACAGTATAGTCATATGTCAATATGTTTCATTGATAAAAAACATTATGTTCAAAATTCCTTCCTTATTCGTAGCTAGGAGCTCAGTGTTTGTATTGTTTGCAGAGCTGCAAAGCAGTGTCATGTCAGAGTGACTCAAGAATGGAAGCTAAATAGATTACAGTGGGTGATAATGCAGCCTGAAAAGTCTGGGTAAATTTAACCCCCAGAAGGGAAATTTACTATATTTTTTCTGAGAAAGATCAGCTGAACTTTGTGTTTATCACTCAGGAACGTAACAAGTTCTGGCTAGCTCCTGTGGTTTAGAAGCTTTTCACCTTGCGGTTTTGATGTTTTATTTCCAAGCTCCCTGGGAGAATTTAATTTAAATTTTGACTCTTTATTATAGTTTTTTCAGGTAGAAAAAAAATCAGATGTTTTATTTCAATGTTCTGAAGTTTTGCTTTTGGGTTTTTTTTTTTGGTGAGGAAATCACACAATGAAAGTGTAGCTCCAAAGTATTACTTCTCAGAGCTGCACAGCGTTTCACATCTGCCCTGACTTGCATAACCTTCTCTCTGCATTTAACAACCACCTTTAATGAGGGAGCTGTTAAAATGTGCTCTGTTCTGTACTGAGACATGTGGACAAGAAAAGAAAAGATTTTCAATTGCCGTTAAGAAAACTCTGGCCTCTTTTGACTTACTGTCTTTTTCTATCTTTTAAATTTCAAATAATAAATTACTTTGGCTGCTTTTAGGAAAAGAGCTAACACGCCCAATCCCTGCCATTTTATTTCCATACATCCCACTGACTGCCTGTTTACAAACATCTTCTGTAGGGAGGGAAGAAAAGAAACAAGTAGAGTCCTGCACCACGATCACTTTTGGTCAGCGGTTTTTCCTATCCAGAGTATATCCACCACATTTATTTTCCTGTGTGTGCTGTGGTACTCTGTGTTTATTCAGGTAGTGCTATTTCATCCACACAGACACCCTTCCCAGGAGAAATTTTTCATTCTTCAGGGAAAAACACTTGAATTATCAGTGTGCACCTGTAAAAGCTGTTGCATTTATTCTCTTTTTCTGCTGCAGTCAATCTTGAGTAACACCCCTCGAATACTCTGTGAATGGATGGGTGAAGAACCTCAACTTGGAAGCATGGAAGAGGTTGACAAATTGATGCTACTAACAACTTGCCGGACATTATGTGCAAGAAAATATAAAAAGGAAAAGAAACCTCATAAGAGATGAATAATTACATTTGTCCTTCCCGTACAGTTAACTGCAAATAATAAAATCGTGTGTGTAATCACATCTGGTGAAATGCTATTGTTTGCCCTTTCTTCCAGTGTGTTACAATGGGCTTTACAAGAATACAGATGCAAAGGCCAGAATTCATATTCCAAGGGGCTTTCCCCCCTTTTTTGGGGAAATAAACCAATCAAAGGTATTCCAGGGTCTCTGTGGTATAACAGAGCACACTTTATATTGAGGCATGATTGTTGTCTTCAGATGTCAATTTTGGAATCTGAATTCCAGAGAATTATTGAAAAAACCACTTGGTAATAAGCACTGGAGATTTCAGCCTGAACCCTGCAAAGAGTAGGGCCAGCTTCAGAGCTAGATGAGATTACCTACAGGATTTTTCCAGACAGGTTTTCAAAGTCTCAAAGGATACAAGCTCCACAGAACCTTCACATTAGCCAGGTTTTAAGTCCTGGAGAACTAAAAAATCCTGAGATCGCCCCAGAGAAATATTTCAAAAAATATGTAATTAATTAATTCTCATGTGTACTTCATATTATCTATGGCATAACATCTAGTTTTTTACAGAAATGTGTTGAATTACAATCTATTGGTGCTCATAAAGGTAAATGCATGAAAAAACATGAAAAGGTATGATGTGTGGTTGAGATAAGCTGGGAGAACAGGGGGCACCTGTGAACTTCACCCCCACCCAGCTGATGGGTGATGTTTTGCAGGAGAGATCTGTTTCTTCTTTCTTTCCTCACTGCTGAACAAGGTTAGATTTAGGTCTTACCTAAGTTCAGGCTCTGTATGGCTTTAATGACACTGGGTTCTCAGCACAATTATAAAAAAGATTTATTTCTTTGTGTATTAAAAATCAGCAGGAACGGGAGTAACCTCTGTTGCTACATGATCATTTAATATTGGGGATAATACCGGTATATTGATGGAAAACAATCAAAATTTAAGTGGCACTATGGCAGCATTATGAAAAGAAACGCCGGATGAGAATGCAGATTTATAATTATTTATAGTAGCAATGCAAGCAGATATGTACACTTAATTATTCCATGGTCAAGTGAATAGTTTCAGCCAGAAAGGTTAAGGGAATGTCATTCCAGCCGTACCGGCTGATGGTGCATTTACCCAAGGGGAAGAGAGTAGGGGTTCAGCTGAACAAAGCCATTTACCTGTGAAATAAGTTTCCCTGTTCCTTGAAGAGGAAAACTTCCCTCATCACTGCACAAGAGGCAGGCACAGCACTGTTTGGAGATCTTGGGAAAAGCAGTAAAATGCTGCCACCTCAGCATTCCCATGAAGACTACACCTCTAATCCATATATACATACATACATATATATATCTATATATCTAAACAGAAGTATATATTTACATATATATTTGTATGCTCTATAACCAGACTTGACAGCCTCCCTTTCACAGGAGTCCACTAAGGGTTGGAAATAATCTTGATATTTTCCATGATAAAAAAATTCCATTTGTTCCCAGATGCCAGTCTGCTGCAAACACTTCTCACAATCTCCGAGTACTCAAAACCTTTTTGGTACTTAAAGTACATTCCAGCCACTGTAAGTTATCCTCAAACATCACATGCAAATATTTACATTTATGGAAACTTAAGTTTCTGCTTTTTCTTTCTGCCTATCTTGGTCTCACAACAATCAAATTCTTGAGCAGTTTTTCATAGTGCTCATTAACATCAGCAGTTTTATTTTGAGCCCATGGCTAGAAAACCCGTGATAGATCCTACACTGATCCCTACTGCCTTCTGTGCTTTGACATGGGCAAGAAGTGTCAGGTTAAGCTCAGCCCACCTGCCTGAGCTGGGCAGGACAGTGGTGGTTTCGCGTGGTTATTCATAGCGTGGGGTGCAGCTTCAGTGGGCAGCTTTTTAATAATGTAAGCCAGAAGTGAAAGGGTAATGTTTACCAAACCTGTTTCAAAATGGCTGATTAATCAAATAAATGGGTGTTTATTGAGGCTGTTGCTAGGTACTTACTGTTATTGAGATAATTGTGTGACTCAGCTAAGCCAGACAAAGAGCTCTGCTGTTGCTCTAAAACACCGCCTGGCCAAGTTTGCATCTTACACCGGAGTAAGGGCAGAGACTTTGCTCTCTCTGTTTAGCTTTTTCACAAAGCTAATCATTTAGTTCATTTATCTGACACATCATCCCCTTTTACAGCCTGCTTAAAATGCCTTCTTCCCACAAACCCCAGAAACACTGACCCATCTGCAGAACCCCTTCGTTCTCATTACTGACATCAGGGTGTGGACAGACCTTTCTTTTGTGTATTTTCTATATTATATTATATGATATTAATATTTATAGTAATCATGCCTTTTTCTGCTAATCATCTGTATAAACCATAAAGTCATCACCATTCAAAGCAATATATATAATATATACTAAATAACTGAGTACTTGATTAGACAGGTTATTAATGGAGATTTTATGATAGAAATTGCATAACACAACTCATGGATTATGTTTTTCATCTAAAAAATTGAAACATTTTTTAAAGACAGCTACTAATGAGTATAATGATAGAAAACTCTCCTTGATTCTCAGAAGAAAGCTTGGAGTACATGAAGTCTGAGGTACAGGAAGAGATTTATATCTGCTGATTGGGGGGAACACTAAGAAGCTTTACCTGCCCTCCAACTAAATTCCTTTTCACTTGTATCTTGGTTTTATTATTTTCATTCCAAAGAAGCATGTCTGTGTTCTGCTGATGGTAGTTCGCATACCACAGTGAGTGGTAAAGGGTATTTGAAATCACAGGGACATGTTTACTTCAAGACATCAGTCTCAAGTTGTACCAGTCCAAATCTGGAGTAATGTTACCAGCAGTAGTGTTATAATCAGATTGGCACTGATATATCTGAGAGGAGAATTTAAGCTTGCCAGTCATATTCTGCAGCAGATTTGTTGGATTTTTTTAATCTTCACCAAGATAAATTATATATTATAAAGAAGCAGTATTTTACTTGCTTAAGACTGTATTTTGATTAGAAAATCTCCTGATGTATGTTAGAGAGACCACTGCAATTTGGCAACAAACACTTTCACGTCCTGGAAATGCTCAATATTTATTTAAAATGTTCCACTAACATTTTCTTTACTGTAACATCCTGGCATAACTCAGAAATTTAGGTCTTCCCTTGTAACAAATTCTGGAGGTTTTTAGATCAAGGTCTGAACCAGGCTTTGAACCAGGAAGCGGGCTCTGTTTGACGCTTGCTTTTGATTTCTCAAATTAATGTTTTACTAAAAGAGTTTTCACTGGAGGAAGAGAGCAATCCTGTAGCTGATCTAACACTTACTACACTCCCAAATATGTTATTGAAAAAAAATGAAATGCCTATGATGGCTTTTTTCCTTTTACTGGTCATGAGCATAAATCACATTGAGCTAGTACTGGAGTCTGGAGCCAGCCTCCCAGATATGACAATTTATTAATGGTCTTTGTGGATATCCAGAGTGGGAAAATCCCCATTGCAAGCCACTGTACAGAGGCAGGTTAATGAGAGATTAGTGAGTGTTAAAGGAAAGTAAGTGAAGGGTGGAGCAGAAATCCGCTCCAAATTCTGCACATGGCCCGGGGGGGAATTAGTAATAACATGGCCCCAACGCTCTCTGTCAACTCCCTCCAACCTCTCAGACATCACCTCTAGCTGTCATACTGGTACAATAAAAAAAAATAGAGGTTTTTCTCACGCCATCACTTTGTGAAGGTGGGGTGGTACTGCCACCCCAACAGGTGGTACAGGATTGTCTCTGCTGGGATTGTTGGTGTCAGCAAGGCAGGAAGCACAGTGGGAAAACTCGAAGAACGTCTAGATGCAAGGTTCAATCATTTTCTGATTTTCTCCACAGGGTAGAAGGCGTTAGCAGAAGCCAGCTTTTTCTACAGAAGTATGTGTCAAGTGGCCCCCAGTGGAAGATGACAATGGTGTTAAGTCCAAAAGATATTTTTAATACAAGAAAAAGTTAAGAGGCAACAGCTCTTCCTTGGGTCTCCCTTAACACGTCTCAGAACTGGAAGTTCATTTCCCTGCTGGGAGGGCAGCAAGAGCCTTTTCAGGGTCCCTTATTCCATGTCCCTGCTCTGGGGAACAGCAACCATGATTCATTTTTCCTTGCAGCTTTGGGCAGGAGAAAAAAATACCAGTCTTTTTGATAACAAATTATTTTACAGGCCAGATACTAAAGATGTGTAATCCACCTACCCAGTGGCTGCTAACAACCTTTTTTGACAACGGACAATGCACTTTACTAGCAAGTTCAAGAGCAACGAACTACCCTTCAAAACACTTCCCCTCAGGTAGAAATTTGGATTTTTAACTCAATTATTCTTGGGGGGTGGGGGGCGGGGGCGGGTTGTTAAGCCCAAAATTTGATTACATTGCATTTGCCCTGAAAACAGTGGGAGACATATTTAGTCGGGGGGGCCTAGATACTGAGAATACTTAGTCTTTCAGAACTTTGAGGCTTGGAAAAAAATGGCATACTTCAATTGATAGCTGTTTCCTCTTCTAAATTCCCAATGTAACCTTTGGTTTTGGGGTTATTTTTTTCTTCTTTTATTTTCCCCCGTTTACGATCAAATAGAATGCAAGAAACTTCTTTTTTTTTTTAATGTAAAGTTTCAGTTCTCCCAGCTAAATTCTTGCTTTTGCCTTCTATACGGCCCAGCCAGACCTTTCTTACAGATTGCAAATCCTCAAGGGATTAATTCTACCAGAAGACACGATTCCTTTCATTCCTTTTACATTACCCATTCTTTGGACAGTGCTAAACAGAGCTGGAAATGCTGCTCCACACCCTTAGTCCTCCTAATCTAACATTTTCCCAAGGGAGAAGCAGACTGTTGGAAGTGGTAGCAGCACTGCCACCTTCAACCTGAGCAAGCACGACTGGCTGGACTGGTGAAATGGTTTTGGATTTGGGTTGCCTTGCAGCAGGCTCATTGTGCCACACCTAGGTCATGTGCAATATGAACTGTCTTGATGAAGGACAAATCGTTTATTTTTGTTTTAACCCTGTAATCCGTTTATGTATTTGCACAATTTCAAGCAGTGGGTGGGAAGGAGGGAATGCATGAAGGGAAGGCTGTGTGTGAACTTTGCCGCTGCCGACTGAGTTGTTTGCTGAACCTATTTACCAGAAATTACAGGAGTCATATGAAAACAAAAGCCAAAATACCACCATTTGGTGCCATCTGATGCGTAAAATGAAGCTGGAAAAGTGCTTCCCTAGTTTTCTCTCAAGGTGATGTATGTGTTTGAGTTGTTTGGATAATATTTGGATCATTAAGCATCTCATCTGGGAAGCACAGACCAGCTCTCACTGACACCAACCTGTTCAGACACCTCTGTACTGCAGGGAGCACCTGCACATGCAGGGCATGGACTGGGGCAGGATCAGTGCCTGGGAATAGCTTCGAGAAGGTCGAGGGCTGTGTGTTCAGTGTCTGCCCCACTCACACTCCTGTGGCACCAAACCAGACCTGTGAGTGGAGACCCCCTGACCCTGCCTGAAGAGCCTGTCCAGATCTTCCCCCAGACAGAGCAAATAAGTCAGGCACGCGATCCTGATGGCACTGGAGGGTTTCCTTACCGGCAGCAGGACTTCTGCATGTATTCCTCGCACTGCAGTGCAAAGGGATGCCCTGAGCTAACGTATTTTGCAATGTGCATGTCCTTCACTGGGACAGTGTCTTTGTTTACAGCTCTAAACTGCTCTGTCTGGCGGTGTCCCCAGGTCTCCCTGCAGTTGCATCAGTTTAGCTTTGCACCTCACCTATGATTAACAGTCTGAGCCGCTGTGCAGAGTACATAGCACAGTGAACAGTGGGGTGAAGTTTGCAATGTGTCCTCATTTCAACTTTAAAATACTAACCTCTTAAATAAAACCAGCTGCACAGAGCAATTAGCAGGCATGAAAATTAAAAAAAAGCTTAACAATTTGATTTGGGAAGCCTCTGAAGACTCTGTTCTTCTCTCCCTGGGAACTACAGCTTTACAAGTTCAGTAAATAAATTACTTTCTTTTTTCCCCCCCTTATCCAGGCACAAAATATATTTTTTTTCATATAAGAAGATTTAAAAATAAATATTAGAGGGTCACATGCACAGAAGCACACACATACTTACATTTCCTAATTAAACTGTTACTGCTTTAGCTGTAGGGAGATGCATTTGGAAATTGGGGAGTCTGTTTTGCTTGAGAGACGTGGGAAACACTTTGGGAAAGTGTTAAAGAGCATCTAAGTTGCATGCTGGAGCAATATAGTGCTAAGGCACTTTCCTGCAGTAGAACTGGTGCCACTTTATTTATAATGGCAGTGCTTGCTCCTTGCATTCAACAGACTCTGGGTGTTTCAGGTAACTTGCAGAAGTAATGGGAAGAGAGTCCTCCTTGGGAATTTCACTCCATTTCTTTTTCCTATCCAAAGGCAAATCCAATTCCCCCTCCAGTTAGCAATGAAGGAGCATACTGAGACATCCTTATCGCCTTTCAATTGATCACAGGGGTTTTCTACATCTATTTAGGACTTGACACCACTGCCCGGAGGGCTGCTGCATTTGCACCTCCTTTGCTGTCACTGTGGAGGTGTCACCCCGTCCCTCCCACCGCAGCCTGTCCAAGGACATTGGGGTCACGGCTGTCTGCTGGTTTTCCATCACACATCACTGTGTGTTTCATGGTGGAGAGCTTTGGAGGGGGGATATGGGGACAGACTGGTGCTGCCCCCTTCCTTCCTCCCTCCTCCCTTTTCTGTTCTCTTAAATTAAAAATTCAAATAGTTGTATTAAGCAGACACCCAGGGAAGAGCAAAAACTCACTGAGTGTACACATTGTGTCCCCAAGTACTTTTCCAGCTACTCCAAAATCAGGGATTTTCTGAGTCTGTTCACCAAAGCTCTGTTTCAAGCCTCTCCATAAAGCCACATGGCATATCAGCACATTAAACTAACTCAGAATGATGAAATCCTCCTGGAAGGGCTGTTCCTCGATCCAGCCAGGCCAGACTCTGCTGCTGGATGTTCCTCACGCAAGTATTCAGACACCTGGGAATCCAAATGACATCTCCATCTTGGTGGCAACTGGCACTAACCATCATCCATGATCCTGAAGGTTGAAAACAAGCTGCAATTTGCTGGGGAATGTCCAGCCCACTGCCTGGCCCCAGCGAGGTACCAGGGCTTTACCTCTGCCACAGAACAAACAACCGCTGCTACTCCCACAGCTCTGAATCCTAAGCTCTCCAAAACTGCCATTTAGTCTCCTAAACTGCCTCCACCACTTCAGTTTACACTTGGTGGTTTATGGTGAGCCTGCATCACCTAAACCCCCCCACCTCAGCTCTGTGCACAGTCACAGGTCAGTCTGCAATGGCTCTGCTCTGCAGAGGGATGAGCCATGTTTCAGCAGAGGTCTCACTGCAACAGGCTCTCCCGAGCAGAGCCCTCCCATCCCTGCCTCTTCCCGTGTTTTATTTCTTCCCCATGCTCCTCTGCCCCATAGCTGCAGGCTACAATTACTAATAGCAACTAATAAAGCGCCAGAGCAGCTCCAGATGAACCAGGAGAGGTCAGCCTGAAAGCAGCGGTTTAAGAGTAGCCTGAAAGCAATTATCCTCCAGCTGACATTGCCCTCCCCATAAATAACTCCTCCTGACTTCTCCAGGCCTTTGATTTGCTCTGTTTGAGGAGCTCTGCCCCTGTTGTCCCCCCCAGCAGGTCTCACCTGCCTCTCTGCACAGCTGTTTGGGCTGGGGCTGCACCTCTGCCCATTCCAGTTCACCTGGTGCAAGTGACCTGCACGGTGTCTGCCCTTCCATGGACTCCTGGCAGTTCCATGTGATGGCATCAAGTGGGCTCCTCACAGTGCTCTGCAGCATTCTTTCAATACTCCTTGGATTATTTTTACTTTTTCCTTTGGGCTTGCAAATGTAGAAATCATGTCTTGATGATGTTTTAAAAGCTCATGTTTGGTATCTGTGAAGAGGAGCTTTGCCAATTTTTCCCAAGCATGCTGTAGAAGTGGAAGGGGCCACTCAGCAGGTACTTGAACAAGGTGCCTTTAAGCCAAAAAAGCCCCACTATTTCCATGTGACCATATGAATGGTAAGCCTTCACATGATTTCAAACAAATGAACAAATTCATACCAGACAAAAGCCCATGTGGTATGAGATGCAGAGTCCCTCCCTCCGGTGCAGAAAGCCCTGGGATTTGAGTGAGAGAGGCTGTGAGACCACTGTGGGTAGGCTGGACATCTGTTTGCCCCATTCCCATGGCCTGCCTGGACCAGATGGGACAGGGACAGGGATGCGACCCAGGGCTGGGTAGATGTCTGATCCCACCCGGTTGTGTGCAACCATCCCTGAGCTCTCTTGTAGTGAGCAGTAAAACTGCAGGGGCAAAAATTTCAGCTGATTTTACATGATAATTAATACATTTGTAGGGGAAATTGCATAATGTGATGGCTACAGTGAAGCCTCCTCATCTTTTAGACTCCTTCCAGCCTTTTTCTTCTCTACTTCAGTCACAGCCATTTCCAAGTGTCTGATTTGAAGGCCTGATCCACGTTATATCAAATAAAAGATCAAATCCCTTGTTTTTCCAGGAGCAGGGCTAAAAGTTAAATTCCCGTGTTTTGTCTGGATTCAACCCCAGTTCCTTGCTGATATTAGAGATACCTGGAATTTTGTCCACACAGTTTAAAAATCTCAGGAGTTCTAAGGAAAGTGGGAAAGCACTGTCAGATTTTTGACAAAAGTTTATGCTGGGGAAAAACCTTCATGTTTTAGCTGAATTTCACACAGTTACCCCTGTTCTGGATGAATCATAATAAATCCTTTATCCTAATTGTGCTCAGGATTTCATCACAGAGCTCTCTGCAGAGCTTATGACTTAAGAAGAGGAAAAGAAAATGGTTGCAAAATATGGGAAAAGCAAAAGAGACTTTTGCATACACTTATGCTCTGTAACAATGAACCAGCCTTGTCCAGGTCCCCAATAAATATTCGGAGCATTTTATAAACACAAGAAGGCTTGTGAGTTAATGAGAACACAATACCTGGGTAATGCAAGGATTTGTACTAATTAGATGAACATCCTTTACCCAAACACAAGGATGAAATGTAACGTAAGAGAAGTAGCAATGAAAATGTTGCAAATGAATGCCTAAATATAGGGTTTTTTTCTACAGCAAGAGTGAAAGTCTGTCGTTTGGTCTTCAGAAAAGGTGTCAATAAGCAGTGTTGTTTCCCAGCGTGTCTGAAACTCAGAACATTGTTTAAATATCTCACTGTGGAATTAAGAGTCTATTTAAGGTCTTGCTATTGATGTTTCACCTGGTAAATATTTGAGGAATTTGCAATAAATTTTTTTCCACATTTTTTCTCAGTTGCGTATGAATCAACAACTCCTGTGAATTTTTAAAGGCAAATTTGTGTTGCTCCCTGCTGCACAATATATAGAAACTCCAGGTATTTTATAGAAAAATACAGAGACTATTGAGACTTGCATGTGAGTTGTTGCTATTTTATGCTAAAACATGACAGTTAGGCGTTAATGTTCTGATCTCGCAAATATTTATGCCAATAAATAACTTGAGTCAAAGGGGAAACATTGCTTACATGTGTGATGTTAGTTACAATCACAAAAATGTGCAGGACTGAGGTTTCATCTTGTAAACCTTCATTTGCTGAAATTAAAATCATAAGAAGTCATGTTATTTTAAGCAGCATACATTTTGACAGTATCTTTTGGACATTTTATCTCATAGGGCACCATCCATAATTCATTGGTTTATTATTGGAGCAGCTCCATTGCAACCGGGCGATAGGACTGTTTGTATCTTCTACACGCAGGAATACAGGACCACCCTTCTGACTCAGCGTCCCTTGTGTTGCGCTGCAGCTGCCCAGAACTGATCTGGGACCTCAGCAGCAAAACTCTTTTCACCAGGAAATGTTAAAATGCAAAATCCAGGTTTTTTTCAGAAATATGTTGGATTTGATCAAACCCACTTTGAGAATTGCTTTTATGAGTAAAAAAAAAAAAAAAAAAAAAGAAAAAATTCTGATTAAATTTAGAGAGGCTCATTGCAGACTAACAGAGCAGAGAAGCATCTACAAGCTTTCAGGAGCCCTATATCTATTAACTGGTTTGGGCAGAGAGGAGACTTAAACCTTGTTCCCACACATAGGCAGCCTGGTGTTTAGTTTACCTTACTCTGCACTTTCCACATTTCCTGGCCAGCCCTGGGAATTACAGCAAAAGTGTAGACTACTGCAAGCTCTTTAGAAGGGCAGCAGCACCACACCATGAGTACATCCGTGCCCTGGGACTGAGTAAGCTGAATAGTAAAGTAGCTAAAGAACAAAATTTTACAAAATGCAAGCCATCCATAAACACATTTTCATGCTGGGAACTCTGTGAAATGGTGACCTTTTGTTTTCTAAAGGGAACCTATCCAACTGCTTACCAGGTCATTACAGCATCAGCATTGCATCACTCCCACGTACACTACAGACAGCACCAATATAAAGGCATCAGAACAATGAAAGATGACTGTGACAATTATTATGTGGGATGTAGCTCTTGCTTATTAAGCAATCTGTTTCCCACTCCCTTAGGGCAACCTGAATATGCTTTCAGCAATCTTGCTTCATTCCCTGGCAGGACAAAGATTACAAGGCTTTTAGAAAATAGCCTGAGATGGGAGAGCCCTTTTAAAACTATTTAGGGACTAGTTTGGTCCCTGGAGAAAATTTGTTTTAGGTAAAGACAACGTAAAACCAGATCAACAGGAAATTCTTGTCAAGGACTTAGAAACAAACAACTGCTGCACAGAGCATCCTAACTTCAAACACCTTAATGCAATAATTTGTTTTTAATCATCCATGAGATGGAAAATATGAGGAAAATGTAATATAAATGTCCAAGAATAACAGCGGTTAGTTGTTTGGATTTAAAATCAAAGGCGGTTTCTGTGCTGTTGAAGGTTTCCACACCGATGGGCCTGGGGGAGCTCAGGGTGCAGCAGGCTTCCATCTGCCAAGGACAGGAATAAGTTGTACTTGTCCTCCCCACATCCTCCTGCAGCCCCATATGCCAGGATAGCACTGCAAGGAGCTGTGCTGACGGGGCACCCTGGCTTAGCTGACACTCCCTGGGGGCGAGTGAGCCTGGTTGGAATCATTCCTCCTGTGGAGATCCTTACCTGGTGCCAAAGTTTCGCTCCAGCAACACCTGGCAGCCCCCTCACCAGGACTCTTGGAGTGTCTGCAGGTACTGCCAGCACTGGGACCCTGCCAAGCACTCAGAGAGGTCTAGAAACAAAGTAGTTAGAGGTCCACCTTGGAAAGACCCCTCTTATTTCCATGGTGATGAAAATAAAATGTTCCTACCCTCTTTTCAGGGGCTCTCAAGCCTGGCTTGGGATAGAAAGGAAATAAATTTTTATCGTGGGGAAATGGAACACAGAAAATCTTCAACGCACCTGTCTGCTTCTTTTGGTGCCTAAATACCTTTGAAAGTCCTGCCTTGAGTGCCAAAGTGATGATGGATCACACAGTATTTCCTTTTTATTATTGCACTGCATCCTTTGGGCCTCACATTAACATAATTAGGGCCATATGGCACCAGAATCTTTGTTGGTTCAAACCGATGCAGCTCCTTTGAAGTCAGAAAGCCTGTGCCAGTTTATACCCACTGAAGATTTGGTTTATGGTCTGGGAAATAAGAGAGAGAGGGGGGAAAAGAGATCCAGGCACTTTTTGTAGTTAATTAAGAACTACATAGATGTATTTGTGCCCCATTGCTGCTGTCCACCAGGAGCAGTGCCTGAAGTGCCTTCATGGCTGTAATATCCTTTGTGTGATTACCTTTCACTGTCAGCTGCTGTGCCTCTCCTTGTGACTCAGAGTGTTTCAGTGGCTGCAGGTGAAACTGCATGCAGTGAGTCAGAGGCAGCCAGCCACCTCTGGACAGCAACCAAAAACATCCCATTCCCATTCATTTGGTCCTAAGAAGGGAAAGAATTGCCTAAGTGACTGTAGTCTCCGCGCAAAGGAATTACTCTCCCTTTTTCCCCTTGAATTCATTGTCAAAACACTTGACACTTACAAGTAAATATGAAAATATCTGCTGGGTAACACCAAAAAGATAACGAAAAGTAGAGGAGGTAAGTAATGTAAATTCAAAGCACAAGGCCATGGAATTAGAGCCAGGAAGCAGAGAAATATTGTGACTTGATGAAGCTTCAAAGCCCAGGACCAATATTCACACTCCTGAATCCCTTTACAAGGCACCCAGATAAAAGTAAATTATACCGTTAGAAATGTTGCAGCTGGAGTCACTGAAAGCTGTGAGATGTCAGTACCTGGAAAACTCTGGTAATTGTCCACTTGGAAAGTAGAGTCATGTCTTTTGAGAAACTGAAATGTGAGTTTGTGCATCTACATTCTGCCCAGTTCCTGTAATGATCCTAAAATGATGTTTCAGTTGCAAACACTTCCCTGTTTTGAGGCAGTTCCTATTCACATCTAACCAAGGCTGGTCTTCAGTGGATCAGACACCCATATCCTGCAGCCAGCCATGGTCTGACCCAGAGGGGTGGCTGTCTCCCCCCCCTGCTCCAACTCACACCCAGGGCTCAGACCCATCCTGGGAGGCAGCAGCCCAGGTCACCACTGAACAAATGAAACACATTCCTGGAAGTCGCCCAGCAGCTCCAGTTAGCACCAAAATGGGCCCAATAAAAATTTTTGTGCTTTGCAGTGCTGTAGGCCACATGGAGAGAAGGATAATCCAAGTGCTCAGCTGCGGTCAGCAAATACCCAAGCTAAGTCAGGAGCCCAAATATGCCTTGGCCACTTTGAAATGCCACACTGTACCTGTCAGCTGAGCCACTCTGTAGTCACCGCCTTTTAAATAACCCCTTTTAATCATAGAACCACATAATATGCTGAGTTGGAAGGATCATGGAGTCCAGCTCCTAATGAAGAAAGGCAAATTTTGGTCTGAGAAGGTCCTGAGATATGTAGCAAAGGGGGTCTGAGACTGTCTGCTTTTCCCAGCTCTCTCAGTTTGCCTAAGAACATGTATTACCACTCCATGCAACATGAGCTCTTCCTGTGTCCCTGGGTGAGAGCAGCAGCACTGTGACCTCTGTGTTCTCAGGCACCAGGATTTGGCTGGGGGTATTTATATCACAGGCATATCCACAACAGTGGAAGCTCTCCCTGCCCGTGGTGAGGGGGTTGGAACTGGATGATCTCTAAGGTCCCTTCCAACATAAACCATTCCATGGTTACTTGATTTGATCAGATATAAAGGCAGCTCCTGAGAAAAGGGAAAAAATCATCTCTTCCCATGTGCCAGCAGGGAGAGGGCAGCAGCAGGACAAGGTGCAGAGGTGCCAGGCAGAGCCCTTGCCAGCCAGGCACAATGTGCCAGATGTTGCTAGAGCCAGGGATGCTGGGCAGAGGTTTGTGTTTGCTCTAGGTGTAGCTGATTTTCTAGACCACATCTGTTCTTAATCTTCTGCTACCATGCACAGTTAAATATTTTGCAGTGGTTTTATCAGCCAGCTCTCAGCTGGGACTAGGAGCTGGTTATTCTGAGGAATTTCCTGCTTTTAAATTAGACTGTCACAGGGCAGAGAGGGCTCATCTCTAACCACAGCTCCAGCACATAAGGACTCCTTCCATATCTCACTAGATGGCAAAGTGATTTTATGTGGCCATTACCTCTTGGTAGTAAAAATGAAGATCAGCAGCCTTTTGTTAGAAGATGTTCACCAAACCAACACAGTGTTAAGCTTTGAACAGGATAAAGAATGTGGATTTAGACAATGAGACCAAAATTCAGTCTGAGAAAGTTACTTCCTGAAAAGAAATTTTAAAACCTCCCATCATCTCATATCTCATTAATGCAGATCAATCTAATCCAAATATGGAAAAAATTTACCACTGAGGTGAACAGATTGCAAAATGACTTGTCTAGATGTGAGGATTTCTAAGAAGGGGGAAAGTGTAGGTCATCAGGGATCGCTGTTTAAAGTCAGTCAATACAATATGGGGTCATTCAGTCCCTCATTCACGGGAAAAGGGAAAGCTCTGGCTCAGGTAGGTTGGTGGAATGAAGGACAGTACTTTACTCCATCCTCTTCCTCTCTGTGATGCAGAAAAAGTGGAGAATTTTGTTCTAAATCACAACACACAGAGTAATTATCAAACTGTAGTTTCACCATAAAAATCAGAAATTGATTAATTGTCTGCATATGCAGTAATGTAAGTTGAATTCTTAGCACTTTTTGACTATCTTAGCATGAAAAATCATAGCTTATCTTCAGTGTTTTGGTGTTGATGCCACTATTTTAATGTGGTTACATAACTTACAGCAATTAAAGGCATTTCATTAAACTTGTTTTGCAGGTTACATATCACTTTATACATCACAATTGCCCTCCATCAAATCCTCTTTGTACTTTTGGTAAGCATTCATTATATCCTGTGCCAGTCCAGCAAGGTATGGCAGCAGTGTCACAGTAATTGATTTGGCAGTGCAGAGTCAAACATCTGCAGGTGCTGGAAGAGATCAAGATTGTTTGTGGGGGCTCAAAACTGCATAATTCAGTCTTCTTTTGCCCTATCCCAAACCAACATAGAGTTGGGACAGTGGAAGATACTGAGCTTTGGCCTTCAAGAACCTTTGTGCATTCAGCTTTCAGAGCAGGCACTTCCCTGGACCGGGATGAGTAGCAGAATTGGGATAATGCTGCTTGAAACATAGGTGTTGGTGAAGCAGGAGTGAGAGGTGTTTTGTTTGGTTGCAACAAGCCAAAAGACTGCGGCGCAACCCTCCTCTCTCCTGGTCTAACTTTATGTTTTGCCCAATGCTGCAATGACAAAAAATGCCCCTGGCAAGGGGAAGACATGAGTTTCCATCTGCCTGTGGTGAGGATAAGGTCGGACCTAGACTGGTTATCCCTTGCTGGGACTGCTCCCCAAAGCTGTGGTGCTTCTGCATGCACTCAGGTGTTGAGGAAGCCACTGTGGCTTCTCTGAACCTCCCTGGCCCTTGTGTCCTGTGTTAGGGGCAGGAAAATGACCACCCCCTCAAGCAGACCATGGCTTGAGAGGAGGCTACTGGGCAAGAGGAGGGAGACCAGGAGGAATGTGAGAAATGGTTGATGATAAGAAACAACCTGTGTAGGGAATCATATTCATAGTCCTATGTAAAGCTTTTCCTGGCTGGCAGTGGAACACATACGTCCTGGAGCATGTCACCAAGCCAGTGCCTATGCCAGGCTGGCAGAATTGGCCACCACCTGCCAGTTCATCACACCCTGGTTTTGAGTCCATCGCAGACACCATCACCAGCAGTCCTGATCTTGCTCTGTGCTGTTTGCTCTTCTTCCCACTCCCCTTTTCTGTCTTTCACTGGGTACATTTAAGTACCCAAGTGTTTCTGAGGTGCATTGAGTCCCAGCAGTGTCCACCCCGAGGCGACCAGAATCCCAAATATAAACTGTTCCAAACTATTTCTCACTTGAGTCCAAGCACTCCCAGCTTGTTACTATTGACTCCTTCAGCACAATTTGGTCACTTTCCTCCAGGGCCCAGGTCCCTGTCATCTAACTTCAGCACCAGGCAGGAGCATAAGGTTGGAGCAAACCTTTGCCTCCTCCGGGAAGCATGACAGGAGGGGAAACAGTCAAACCTCTTTGGACCTCACATCCCTGGTATAATACTATTAACTGATTGGCAGGACTAGCATAAGGCTTAATTAGTAGCTATTTGTAAAGAGCATAAAGATAATTTGAAGTGCAAGATGATGTATTAACCTGAAGAATTAGTCTAATTAAATGCTTGAAATTGCTATTAGATACCTGACATTGTTAGAGCAGGCATTATATCAATAATGTAATGCAAGTATAGTTTTGATTTTCTGTTTTGAAAAATACTGCCATAAGTTTAATTACAGGCTGGTTAATTATTTTATCCCCATTAACAATAGTCATATGTTAAAATAATGTTGGCTTCTCTATGTTTGTCATGCAGATGTGACTAACAATGGTTTTCGTTTCCAAGAAATTAATGCCTGGACTGAAAACACATGAAAAGATCCTTTTTTTTTTTTTTTCAAGGTCATCTTTCAAAGGGCTGTAAGATGCAAATTTGGCTCCACAGTGAAGTGATATGGACAGAGGTGTAAACTCTACATCCAGGCAGATTCATAGTTTTCTGGGATAAAGTATTCATTATGCAGAGTCAAACTAACAGCTGCTTATGAAAAGTGTGCTCCTGTTCCCCTTTCCCATCCCCTCCCACTGTTCCCATGGACTAGTAAGAGTACTCTGACCTCACTGTGAACCACATTTTGGTGCTAACACTTGGGAACCATAACCCCACAATATAGGAAAAAATTTCTGGGGGATTGTATCCCGGAATCAACTTACTGTAGAGTAAGACAAGTGGCAGAGCAGAGGAGAGGTGGCAAGAGACTGTGCAGCCAAGGATGGAGGAGAAAGCAAAGCAGTAGCACTGTTTTAAACACCAGCTCCTTCCAAAATGTCTTTGTAAGATAAAACCATGCTGTTGGAATGAGGAGCAGCCACCCTGGCACACTACTGCCAAGCAAGGAGAAAACAATTAATAGCAATGCACACCAGTTGTGATCAGAGATGCAGCTGATCTCAGGCCTGCTGCATTATGGATTTGCGAAGGACAGGAGCCAGGAACAAGAACAGTTCCACCAAAAACTCTCTCCTGCTTCCCCATCCATGCAGTGCCATAAGGAACTGGGTCAATGGGCTGTGTCTGATGGTGTAGTGCTGGCACAACCGAGCAGACCTGCACCTTCTCTGCACAAAGGTAGAAAACATTCGTGCCAGCTCCAACCAAAGGCTTAGGCAGCCCATAATCATGTTGCCAACAGGGATTCAAAACAGGCACCTACAGAAATATATAAGGAAAATGCATATGTGGCATGACATTTGTCCCATGTACTCTGTTAGGCTACACGTGCCCATAGCTTATGGGTGCAGGCACTGTGTAAAGAAGCATTTCATTCTGTGGGTTTTGAATTTGCATCTCTTATCTTTGTTCTCATCTTGTAGTGACAGTAAAAGCAGACAGTTCTTCTCAGCTGGCCCTCTTTGTGATTTTACAGACATGTATCTCAAAGTCCTCAGTTGCCTCTCCTGGCAGATGAATTGAGGCACACATGGGTCTTCTCATGCAGTGACTATCCTCTGCCTCCTCTCCTCCCTGCTGGCCTTCTGGGGTATTCCCTTTCTGTGTGTGGGAAGCTAGACCCTTGATAGATGGGACAAAGGACAATATTCTGAAGGTGTAAGGTGACAAGCAGGATATAAAAAGAGGAAAGCCAATACCATAAAAATATTGGTCACTCAAATCCCAGAGGAGATTAAAGTGCGAAGGCCAGGGATCCTACACATGTTCATTTTCTGTATCAAGGTCTCTCAGTGAGCTACCCTTTAAACTTCTAGGAAAAAACTATTATTAGCTTTTTCTTGGTATAAGACTATTTAAGGGAAATTCTACTGTTCCTTTTATTAACCAAATACTTTGAAGACTTTCCATACAGTCATGATTAGTCACTACTGACACATCCCATCTACACTACTCTCAGAGCTGCTTACTGTGCTCACTCTCTAAGGTCCGAGGGAATTGTTTAAAATGTATTTTGGTGATTCCTTTTAAAGAGGTACTCCATGTGCTGATATTTTAAGGACCTGAATGTGCAGGTAGGGGTTTACGAGAGTTTGAATGTAAGGGCCACATGTACATCTCACACCTAAGCACTACAAAAAACTGCACTAGAGCTGAAACATCCATGAAAGCCACATTACAACCCAAAGATACTGTGGAGAATTTGGAAATCACAGTCTGTGATTTGTTTTATTGGTATTTTTACTTTTACTTTTCTTTCCATTTCCTCAGTGTCTCCATTCCATAAGAAGAATCAAAAATAAGGCATTCAAGAGAGAGGGACACATCAAGTGAAGTATTGCCAGCAGGAAAAAAGGAAATATCAGTAATGTTGAGCAAAGGCCCAATAAGATCTCATTTAGTCATCCTAAGGTAAGGAAAGAAGGATTCAAACTGGAGCAAGCTCAGGGAAGAGTAGCTTGAATGGCTAGAAGAACTGGGAGTCTATCACATATGGAGAAACAAAAAGACTTTGGCTCCTTTACCAATCCCATCCAAGATTGTGCTGTATAATATGGCTGTTATACAATATGAGGGTACTTGTGAGTCATGGAAAAGATGCTTAAGGAAAAGGAAAATCTGGTGTAGCAAATTATTTATAAGGTAGCCATGCATACGGTTAGGCTGGAAATTGGAAAGGAGATTCTTCCAGAGCAGTGTCACTCTCTGAGCCTTTCCCAGAGAAATAAACAATCCAGTCACTTCTAAGCTCAGTTTGTGAAAGGGATTATATCATAAGGCCACAAGATTATATCACAGCAAGTCTCTGCCAGTCCTATTTACCAACATCTTCATACCCAGATAGAGCTGAGCCAGACAAAAACAGCCTACATGAACAAGGGAACTTGGCACAGGGACCAGACTGCAAAACTTCCTTGTAAAACTGCAATCAGTAACCTCTTTTTGGGAGATCCACTGAAGAAACCAAAACCATTCAGTAAGTATTTCTGTATTGGCAAGAAAGACAACAGTGGGTTTCTATGGCTAACCAGTCCATTAACAGCAGAATGGTAAACATGTTGGAGAATCAGCAGGTCCAGGTAACTTGAACTCCAGAGCCACAAAGGAATTAGGGGAGGGAGACTTGGTGCAGTGACTGGAAACATTGGAAAAGCTGGAAAGTTCAAGAGAGGAGAAATGGTCCCATGTTAAGGCAGTCACACATGGAAATAAAGACTATTTGCATAACTACATGCCAGGTATCCCACTGCTCTCAGACAAGGTGATGGGAATAATTCCACTAGCAAGATTCATTTCACAAAGAAGGCATCAATAAGAACATAATTCATAGTTCACTGTTTTATTCAGACTAGTCTGATTTAATTATTGGGGGGACTGAAGAGAGTGGTAAATAGGGCTTCTCAGAGCTTGGTACTCCTGTAGCATTGCAATTACGAAGACCAGCATACGCTGCCAGTAAAGCACACATTAATTGGACTGTGAACATGCTAATTGATAGGTCTCAAACAGTGACTGTCAATGGGGAATCATCTAGTGCTGAACTGCAGGGATCAGCATATAATCAATGCTGCTCAAGATTTTCTGCACTGTTCTGGGAACAATATAAGGAACACTACTGAGATAACTTGCTGTAGGTGACACAAAGTTTGGCAGGATGATAAATAATGATGAAGATAAGGCTGTCATCCAGAATCAGCTGGAGAGAGAGCTAAATTGAGCTGATTCAAACAACCTGTATTTTAAATCAGAGAGCTGGAAAATGACAGATTTCATTGCAAAGACAGCTGACCATCTGCAGAGTGAGGCTGCCTCTGAAAAGCTATTACACTGGAAGGATTGAGGGATCTTATCTGTCAAGCAACACAATACGAATTCCCACAGTGACAGAAGAGGATAAAGCAATTTCTGTCTGTACAAGCAAGGAAGTTGTTTAGTAGCAGGAGAGAACATATTTTGCCTCTCTAACTGTCTAAAGCTGATCCTGAAAAAAAAATTCTTGCCGTTCTGGTGCCCTTTTTTAAATACTCTGGCGAACAGGAGAAGTCAAGAAAAGTGTCATGGGAATTAGTTGAGTAAAACAGTTCTAATGAGAAATACAGACTCAGCCTCTTCAAATTATCAAAAACAAGAGTGAAGGGAGTTTGACTACAGTATATGCATTTGTTTTGCAAAACCGAAACCTAAAAATAAGAAAGGGATAATAAAAGCCATAGCTGCACACTATAACCAGGTGAATTTTGAGGAAAAAAAGGCACTTTCTTAACATGTGCTGCAGTATCAGAAACCACAACCTGTGGTGTGTGCACCCAGGAAGGACTGCTCACCTTGGCAGCCACAAGTGAGCTGCAGGGCTCTGAGGAGGGGAAATGTGTAGTTGCATTCAGTTCTAATTCCCTGCTGCAGTTTGGAGAGTGCTGTTGCTGTGCATAATGGGACAGGAGCTTTTACTGGACTGCTGGGCAGCATGGGATATGCGTGACCCATGGTGTGCATTAAGCCTCTGAGCACATGCCCTTCATACACTCGTGAAATTGGGCTTATTTCTGCGTGTAATCCATTGTGGGGTGGAAAGAAACCATTTGTGAGTTGGGTCACATAGTAGGACAATGCCTAATGATAAAATTTGACCCTGACAGCACAACACTCCAAATGCTGATGAGTTCAAGCTTTTTAAAGTGCAGGACAACATCCTCATTACAGCCAGAGCTCGGTGCTGATTGAAATCTGACATTTTGTGCTCCTGGAGTGTTTGGGGCTGTGGGCATCCCTCCCAGCCACCACACTGGCAGCAGAAACTGTTTGGTGCTATCCTGGTCCAGCCATTTTATGGGAGGCTCGTGTCAGATATGCCTTTTGTGTGAGTGGGTGAGGAACCCCAGAATAGTCTGGCTGAGAGCAGAGAAGCAGGTATGGGAGAGCCTGCTCTGGCAGCTCTGGAAGGGTTGGCACTGACCACGGAGTGACAGGATGCTGGAGGACACTCAGCTGAAGCCTCTCCAGCGGGTCCCCAGCACAGGGAAGGGGATGTCAGCCTGGCTGTGAAACCTGAAAGCTGTGATGGAGGTTGAGCAAAAGCTCCTGGCCAGCATGTCTCCCCCAGCCTTTGTTTAATTTAACTGTAAGTTTCTTTTAGGAAACCAGAAGTCTCAAAAGCCCAAAGTCAGCACAGAGAAAGGCACTGATAACATAGGAATTTGATATATCCCAGTGAGGACATTTTTCTGTGGATCATACAGCGTCTGGATGTGCAAACAGAGCAATGGGTGAGCCCGTGGCTGAGGAGCAGAGACGCCCAGCTCTGAAGCTGCAAGAGAGCCAGGCAGACAGCCTGTGAAATCAAAGACATGTGTTGCTGGGCAGAGCGGGCAGGAGAGAAAACCTGGGAAAAGCTCACATAGTTTGGGAACTGTGATTCAAAGAAAGCCAGTTCTGCATGAATAATAACTTGCTGCTCCTGTCTTCAGGGAAGTAGGACTTTATATTTTCTTGTGACAAAGCAGCCGTATAAAAATGTTTGAGCCCATCTTCAGCTTTCTCTTTGTAACTGGATTTCTTTTACAAAATCCTGAATTTTAGTGAGCTACTTGGGTTAAAAGGTTCAATGGATGTTTGAGAGTTTTAACTCTGTCCATGTGTGCATGTGTGTGTGTGTGAATGTGAGTTTAGGCACCCCAAATTATGTTTCAGCTTCCAATCGAGGGCAGAAACTTTCTCTGCAATGTCAGCAGCCTGACTGGAAGAGCATGTTTCTAATGAGGGAAATGCAAAGTATAGCCAGAGAGAATTTAGGAGACAGACTAGAAAAAGACAACTTCAAAATATTGTTAGAAATGAGCTCATTAAATGTGTATGTTTTGATCTCTGCATCCCACACAGTACAAAGGGTCCACTGGCTGCATATCAAGGGGGTGGAAGGATCAATTCCTATCAAGGACATCAACAGAAGTACGTAAGGATTTAGGTGTCATGTTTCACTTGTGGTTTTTTAATCTTCTGCTTATGACTGCATTTCATGTTGAGTTTTGAACCCAAGAGTAAAGGTGCAGTGAGCTACAGATGTTGGGAGACTCAAACAGGGACAGGCAGCAGGGCCTCGGATATCACAGCATGTAAATATGGGCCACGGAACATAAACATGGGAGAATGGCAGGGTCACGGCAGTAAACATGGGCTGAGCAAGGAGATCCTGTATAAACACGGTATGACTAGCAGGACATGCCTAAGCACAGGGGTTTGGCAGAAAGAATGAAGGAGTTAGGTCCCTTCTCCTTGGAGAGGAGGCGGTCTAGGGGAAATATCGCAATGTTCCAGTAGTTATGGGGTGGCTTTAAAGAAGGTGGAGAGTGTCTCCTCACAGGAGAAACACATGAGTGTGGCAGGGCCATGAGCTACCCACACAGAGAGGGTGGGAGAAGGAGGATGCTCATGTGTGTGGAAACAGAGCAGGTCAGGGCATGAGACAACAGCAGAACTCTGGAATGGAGAAATTTGGGAAAGCAGCCCCCCTGCTTAACAACACATCAGGCAAATGTGACTCAGGGAGGAGGCTTCACTCCTCAGATGCTGTAAGGGTAAAAAGGTGTGGAAAGCATCCATTCCTTCTTAAGGATGGTGTGTATTACTGGCCATAAAAAGCAGCATGAGACAGGTTGCCTTTCCATGGGAAGAGAGACATTTTGGAGATAAAGTCAATATGGACATAAGGGAAAGAATTCTGCAGGAAAGTGTTCTGTAGAGGAAAATGAACTGTTAACTTGGTAACTGATGCTTTACTGGTTAAACTGGAGTGAATCTCATGTGCTTCTGCTTCTAATTTCATTGTTTCCACTGGATTTCTTTGGGCTGAGCGTGGGAATCTCACTTCTGTTACCACACCCATAAAGATGATCCCTGCTGGGAAGATGATGCCTTCCTTCCACTCACCACATTTATGGTGAAGCTGTTCTTGTACCAGCATTTGTAGGGAGCAATGTGGGAAAAACAAACATGTCACTCTGACAGGGATAAGGGGATTGGATTAAACAAAGTGGATAGAGAGAAAGACTGGGTAATTCAGAGTTTAGCTACAGCGTCTCAGTGAGTTGGCATGAGTTCCCTCCATCCTCCCCTGTTTCATCACACATGACACAGATCCACGAGCTCCTAGTATGTGGCTTGTCTGCACGTCATCCATGGAAAACATTGAGTAAGAGGTGATGTGAGCCAGCCTGTGCTAAATCAAGTCAGAGTTGCTAACAGCGTGCAGAAACCATCATGGTAATTTCCATGCTGCTCCACACATGAAGGACTACAGTATATATTTCTATTTATATAATAGGGGAAATAAGTTATTAAATGGGATTCCAGCTGCAGATACACTTGTTTGTCATAAGAGAGGTCATTGACATGTAGCTGAATCAAGGAAGACAACCAAGAATTTAAGAAATCTGGGCATGTATTATTTATGGAAAGAGGCTCAGCGAGCAGCTGTGTGGCAATTGGTGGGGGCGGAAAGACTCATGGTGTCTGGGTGAGGGATACTTTGTGTAATCTGTCTAGGAAGGGAGAAGTCATCTGATTCAAGGAGAAAAGTATAGAGATAACGAAAACAACCACTGGAGGTTGCTGCACAAAGGCTCCCAGGAAGGAACAGAAGGGACGTTAGGATGCATTTTGGGAAACATGAAAACTCTACATAACGCTGAGCACACAGGTGGGTCTGAGGTTTCTTTAAAGGCTGTGTTCACCACAGCTGAGGGCAAAGCCCAGTAAACATATAAGGTATCATCAAAAATCCAGCAAAATGGCATAACCCCCCCTACCCTGCCATGATACACAGGGGCAGCAGAAGCGGTGCAGACATCCAGGGCATCCAAGTTTGCTCCACCATCAGCAGCAGGGAGAGATCCAGGGGTCAGCCCTCAAAAAGCAGAGATGCTCTAAAACACAAGGACCAAAAAAGGCTTGAAGAGCAAAATATCTTCTGTGAACATTTGGCAGCAATCTCTGCAAGGGGTAGGTTGACATTAGGGGTAGGTTAACAGGTTTTTTTCTTTCTGCATCTTCTGGTGGGACCGTTATTTTGCAGACCTCTGTTTTCTCTCTTGCTCTTCCAGAGTGATCCCATCTCCCCTGGGTCCTCAGGTCTTCCCTCAGCCTTCAGCCTGCCATTGCCTCACCCCCTGGCAGGAGTTCAGTGATAATATAAATCCAAACTGAATTTGGTGGATTTAAGCCCAGCCTGCCTATCACTGCACTTCCCTGCAAGCCGGCATATCAATGTTATGGGAAAATTTAAAAGAAACTTAAAATACAAACTCTTTTCAGGAGAGCTAGTCCAGAACAAGTTTGAATCTGATCATATTTTATAGTTTAATATAAGTCCCTTTAAGGGGAAAAAGAAAATTCAATAAACAAAAGAGATAATGTAATGGAAATAATGTTTCCCTGCCCAGGACAGAGCTGCCAGCCTGAGCCCTGGCTGGCATTCACACAGAGCTACCTCACACCTTCTGGATCAGGATGAGGCCCCACAGCCACATTTTATTGACACACTGATGTAGTGCAAATAAAGTAGGGCTGGAGCTGTGGCTGCTACAGGCAAGAGGAAAGGAAATGAGCCAACTATGATGTCTTTGTATACTTGCAGACTATAGGAATGTGTTTTGCTGTCCTAATGGTAATCCGGACTTTGAACTCTTCTTCATTCCCATTCCTCTCTCCCATGACATAAAATAACTCCTCAGGACTGTCTATAACCCCCAAATTCCTGGGAGCTTGTTCTGTGCAATGTTACACCACTGGGGCTCCTCACACTATTGTGTAATGGGGTGAGATCACAGACGAGCTCAGCCCATGTGGCTTGCACTATCTTGCCCGCCTGATGGTTAGCTGTGCTTTAAAAACTGAAGAACAATTCCTGCAGGATTACAGCCATAATTCTTAATAGCAGCAGGAAATACAGACATGCAAGGGATCCAGACAAGCAAGAAATCCATTGATGTGGAGAAGTTTTCTGCTTATGTCTATAAGTTCATATGCTGTGGCCACAGTTTGGGAAATTCAGCCTTTATTTGTCTTACTGTGCTTTACAAACACACATGGATGGGTAATTGTGGAGTCTGGTACAGGGGTAAAGACAAGAGCACTGTCATGTTTTCAGATGTGGTGCTTGGCCTCAAAATGTTTAATAGAAACCTGAACAGTATTTATGGATTTAACCTCTCAGCAGATGCATCCTGATACTCAGATTAAAGTCTCTGGGATGAGGAACTATCATCCCATGGTGGGATTTTCCTCTCAATGAGTCATTGGCCTTTGTCAAACTCTTGTGTTAAAAGGCTATGAACATGCGAGGCACAGAGACCAAGTACTCCAGCTTCTTAGAGTTTGTCCTCATTGAACAGTCAGGGGGCTCTGCAGCCTTTTTATTTACAATGAGCCCCTGGAAAATGCAGTTTGAAAATGAGCCTGGCATGGTTTGCTGAACTGTATCATCACCGGGAGGTCTGAGCAACAGAGATGGGACCAAAAGCTGTATCCTTGATGACTTATTTAGGTTTCTAACCACAATTAAAATCTCAGTGCATCACCAAGTAAAAAGTGAGCGCACTTGATCAAAACTAAGGTTATTTGGAAGCTTCAGATAGTGGTTTGATGGTCATCACAGAATCATAGAATTCTGAAATGGTTTGGGTGGAAAGGGGTTGTAAAAATCACCCAGTTCTGACACCCCTGCCACAGGCAGGAACAACTTCCACTAGACCAGGTTGCTCAAAGACCCATCCAACCTGGCCTTGAACACTTTCAGGGATGGGGCATCCACAGCTTCTCTTGGAAACCTGTATATATTTTGTAGACATTCATACATATTTTATTCACTAAAATTAAAAGAACTAAAATTTGAAAAGCTTATCATATGGATGTGTGAATACTCTGATGCAGGACAGGAAAACAAGGACAAACAGTGGGGTCACTAAAAATTATTTAGGTCCTCTGGGGAGTTTAAAATCTGTCCTGGCTGAAAGGACAGGAGCACCAGGCTCCCAGCAGCAGCCTGGCAGCTCATGGGATGTGTTGGTCTCCTCCAGAGTTCAACCATCCTGCTGCTGTTTCCCTGATGTCTATTACCTGTCCTTCACTGTTGACTACATAGAGTTAATGGATAATGGAAATATGCTTTGGGAGAGATTTATGCAACCACATTTTATCACTGGGTCATTTTCTGTTGGCCTGCGTGGCTATAAACTGGAGGGAATAGATTACTTTAAAATAAGCCCTTTGGTCAGAGAGGATGAGCTGTGGCTGCAAAATGCCATTCACTCTCTAGGACAGGCTGAGAAGAGAAGATTGCAAATGCCCAAGAGCTTAAACATTTACACTTGGAGGTAAAACAATGACAGTCACTCTGGGCTTGGTGTTGGCATTGGCACCTTGCCTTTAGATCATTCTCTGAGCTGTTTTTCTGTAGCAATGCCATCCCAGGCAACCAACCCCAAGCCAGACAGAGGACAGGACTGTGGCTGTGGGTCTAGCCTGAGGGCTACAAAATGAAGATTTGACAAGAAACTAGTTTCCTGTTTGCTTGATTAAATACAACTATAAAATTAAGATAAAACATATCCACAGCCCACTGGAGGTGTGTTGTGAGATGCACCACTGAATGCTTGTAAAGTGATTTGGAAGTGAAAAACACTTCAACAATGCAAAGCCCTGTCCTTATGAAAGACAGTTGATTGTTTCTTTTATGAGGCAACAAAGCCCAAAAAAGTAGAATGGAAATCAGCAGGTCTCCAGATCTCTGGCAGCAGTCCTATCCCTGGCAGCAGCTGCAGTTCTGACACAACCTGATGCTGCAATCTTCTGGAGAGAAGAAGAAAGCTCTATAGCACTAAGTGACTTCCGGATGCCCACTGGGTGCTGTTATTTATTCAGAGGGGTACTGCTCCATCCCCCAAATCAGGAGTTCAGGCCTGAATTCAGCTGCCATCAGAGTGACTGGTGTGGCTTCAGAAAAATCTTACCATCCCTTTATCACCAAATCTGCAGCTTTTCTGACTCAAGGCCTGTGAGTGAATGCTTCTTCAAAGAAGCTGGCAATTGGTGTCCAGTGTATTTTGATGGCAGAACAAGAATTGTGCTTGAATTTTTAGAAGCATTTGTGCTGAGTATCAATGCTTGTATACATTTGTGAGTTTATGGGACACAGGACCATGAATATCTTGGAGGGGCAGAAATCTGTCAGTAGTTCTCTTGAAGGTTGTATCCTTAATTTTATTGAAGGACCTCTGCAGGAAATACTGCCATGAAAAATGATAACTCCAGAGCACAGAGTGGGCATTTTATAGCTCTGTACAAAGAAATCTGGCTATGCAGTGTGGTGCAAAGTATCTTCTTATTCCCTCATTGCCCATCATAATATTTGAAATATATCTTCTGACTGAAAGGTTATTGCAGGGATCTACTGAAAAAGCAGTGAGCACCTCTGCACTGCTTGTTTGGCTTCCGAAGGGCTCGTGGTGGGCATCCTACCCTGTGTGCTCTCACCTTCTGCTGCAGCCCACCACCCCCTCAGCTGTGCTGGGGCAGAGGAGGATGTTTTGCTTTCCAGTGAGGATGCTTTCAGTGATGCTGTGGGTAAGGGGGTTTCAGTCATTGGTGTGCTCCCCTCCCCTCCTGGGTGGGGCTGTGCCCTCTGCTCCAGGTGACAGGGCTGTTCAGGAGATAATGCACACACAGCCGGGTGTGAAGTCCTCAGTTTAACCCAGAGCAGCAGAGTTATTGTGGACAGGGATGGTTCAGCCACTGGGAACTGGAACAGGAGTCAAGCAGCCTCTGTGCCATTCCCAACTCTGCTACCCTGTGTGACCAGTGAGACCCCAGGAAAACATACAGGGCAAAGAGAGTATAAAAGTCATCACTTTCCCAAAGCCCTTCCCTTTACCATAAATTCTGATTTAAATGCAATTGCTGATTTAAACTTTCATCTCAGGATCATCACCAACTTGTGCAGAACAAAATGCCTCCCCTTTAGATCCTGTAAGCAAGAGGCAAAATGACTTTTTAGGAAAGACGTGTAATTCCTGCCTGAAATTATAGTGCTAGATCTTTTTGGTTCCTCCAAGCTCTTTTTTTTACAGTTTCTTAAGCCACAGATGAGAAGGAAAGAAAGCATAACAAGAACCCAATTAAGGAAAAGCCTTGAGAAAAAGAAAGTGCTTGTTGTTTAAACGTGAGCTGTAAAGATAGCCAGGAAAGGTGGGTTAAATGCAGAGCCTAAATATCCAGCAGCCATAATGGTTATCTGAGCCTCTGCACCATTAGTGATGCAGCAATACGGGTTTGGGTTTTCCCCTCCACTCTCCAGGTTCACATGTGAGCAGGTCTCCACAAGCTCCTCACTTACTGGTCTGATGAAAAATTGGTTTGAAAAATAAAACCCTGTTAGAAAAAGAAAGTGTGTGAACAGGCAAAGTAACAATCTTGGAGCTCTGGAAAAAAATCTTGGCTCAAAATTATTCTACATGGGGAAAATTCTTTAGGTGCCAAGAGAAAAAGAAAAACCTGACAGCCTTGTTTTGATTTCCACCCATTTCAGCTGATCCCTGGTCTCCAGGCTGAGCTTACCTTTTTAAAGAGAACTTCTTATTCAGTGAGCCACAAACAGTGACTGCAGGTAGAAAGCACAGCCTAGTTTTATGTAGGATGTGTCAGCTGCCAATGAAAAGATCTTTCTTTCCTGAGTGTTGCAAACCCTACACCACCAAACTGTGCCATAAGTGATGTGCATTACAACAGGATTTCCTTGTACTCCACTAAACACAGACAACCTGAGACTCACTTACCCTGTTCACCCATGGAAAAGGAAATGGGATGAAGAATTAGAAGAAGGAACAAGATGATGAATGCAAACACATTTGCCATTCATTCCCCACCTGACTTTTGTACAGACTCTTTCTCCTCTGTCTTTCTCTCCCTTTGACCTGTATGTTTAAAATCACTCTGGAGGGCTTCTGGCTTTTTCAGTTTACTGGCCTTGGTGGAGGGAAAAATTCAGCTTTATTAATTTAAGCTATCTGGCAAAAGGCTTTTTTTCTCAAATGGCTGCACAAATGCAAAAGGCCACAGACTGAGCATTGCTAATCCACAAGGTAAAATGAAGACAGAGTTTTATGGGAAAGAAGTAGCTTTATGCAGGTAAGTGACTGAATCTGCTGCTAGAAAAGATCAGAAGAAAATAAATCAGCTCACTCTATGGATTAAATTCTGCCTGTGGCACAAAAAGGGAGCCCAGCTGTACTAAGGGCAACATTGGGCCCTGGGTGTATATTTAGTTAATTAGATATTTTTCTTCCTTCCCAACCAGGATTGCTTTGTTTTATGTCTTCACCTCTCTCTGGTCTAGCCAGCCCCAACACGATGGAAATGCCTGTTCCATGCTGCTCAAAGGCACAGGGATTCCTGTCTTTGGCAGGGAAAACAGGGAAAGCTGATGTACGTGTGTGTGTAAACATATATATATATATATTTATATATCCCACCTCTTCTGGAAGCCATGAGCACTGACAGCTCTTAATTCAAACTGAAGTAGCTCAGGTATACGTACGGATCTGTTTGTATCTATTAGTTAAGTAAGTATGTATGTAAATATAGACAAAAAAAATGCACATATGGCTGCATTCTCCAAGTGATGTATTTCCATATGAACTCATTTATCTTGGGAGGCAGGCAAGGAGCAGTCTCTGGAGCAGCTTTCTGCTGGAAAAACTGACTAAGAGTGATCTCCCTTTGGTCATTTAGTGAGTGGTGGGGGTAGATTAAGATCTCTGAGGCTTTCAACATTTAGCCTTCTTTCTCCAACCTATTTGTCTTTCTTTCTTGTATTATGCAAGAGATGAGACGCTCCGATAAAAACTCTTCTTGTGAGAGAACATGACTCAGTTTTCACAAGTGGATACCCCATGAAACATAGCCATCATTCCCTCACAAGTCTTCATATAACAAAAATAATATCAGAAGTGGAGGCAGGAGAGAAGCAGGGTCAGAGGGCTGAAGTGGAGGAGGAAGTCATAAACTTCCCTCTGTATTATTTGCACCCAGATCCTACAGCCTCTGAATCACAACTACGTGCACAAATAAATCACAGTCATCTGCAGGAGATCACCACAATTGTAATCATCACCTTTTTTACTCCAGAATTTTCAAGGTAAAGTATTAGTGGCATAATGTATTTGTACACATCCAAATTATACCTCTGTCATGAAGGGGGGTCCCATTCCTCTAATCTCATTCAACTGTCCAACATCTCTTGAATGGGTCTGGGAAGAAAATCTAATGGAATAAACCAGATCTTTATCCACCAAGGGAGATGAAAACTTGAACACTCATTGTTTTCTAAGAACCAAGAGCGGATATACCTAATTCAACCACAAATTGTTGGGCTGAGCAGGGTTCGTGGCACAGCCAGGAAGACTTATTCCTTCCCATGCAGGAATTACCATGTTAAACTCCCTGACCTGGGTTACACAGGAGGTCAGATTAGATTATCACTGTCCAAAATTCTGCTCCCAGAAACCAGTTTCCAGTGCCCATCTGGCTGCAATCCCAGGTAAACACGGAGAAAGAAAAAAAGCAAGAGTGTGGTCAGGGTATCTCGTTTCTGTGTGCTGTGGTGGAAGGGCTCTCACTGCTGTCGGTAAGAAGGCTGCAGACCTTCCTGAAAACAAGAAAAAACTTGAGCAGATGTCAGGGAGGGATTTTTAAGGTAGTCAGTGGCCCATCATGGAGCCCTCCCAGCATGGCCTTGTGTGCATGCAGGCAGTCCCCACTGCTGACCCAGGGTTCCCAGATGTCCTGAACTTGGTTAAATACAGAGAAACTCTCCCATGGAACAGTAAGTCCCAGAGGTACAAACCATTGCAAAGGGCAATGCTGCCAGTTTGCTCCATCCATTCCAGGGCTCTCCTGCCATTAGGTCCCTGCTGGAGGAGGGGATGCCACCTTGCCCTATGCAGCCATACAATAACCATTTCTGTCCCAGTGAGAGAACAAACAAGTTCTGCTGCCTGTCTTCTCTCCACTGCAGCAGACAGCCCACAGAACACAGATGTGGAGTGGTTTATTTCCATGCCATGCATACCCAGTCATGCCAGACCCATATATCTGAAGGCCACAATATAACTGGAAAGACAGCAGCTCTTTCCAGTCAGCCTAAGCAGCAGAATTTTTATTTCTCAAAGAGTTGTAGGAACATCTGCTCAGTAGCTGCTCACCTGCCAACACAGGCAGCAGAGCCTGTTTCTCTGGTTTGTTGGTGCTCACTTCCAGCTCACACTTGTCCCTAAAGCTCCAGGATCCCTTTTTAGCACCTCCTGTGTGAAATGCTCAGGCAGATGGTACCAGTAAGGCTTAAGCTTATTTTTGAGGTGCCATGAAATCACCTGCCCATCCCTGATTACCAAACACTGGCCTCCATCCCCCGTCCTTTCCCCACCCCGGGAGGCTGGTGAGCCCGAGCTGCTCTGTGACTAACGCCAGCGTGAGCAAGCCAGGCGGCCATCGGCCTCTAAACCAGCTGAGTCAGAAGGAGCGGGAAAAAAAAAAGAAAAAGCTGTGTGAACAAGCACTAACGGCTTACAGGCCGCAGCACGAACATCAGGCACATTCGTGAGTCACGGGTGAAATGTGTGACAATGACTTCGGCGAGCGGCGGGAAGGGCTTCTCGCCCGGGCGGCAGAGCTGAGGGCGTGAGGCCGAGGCACGGCCCGCCCAGCCGAGCGATTCCCACGCACATTCCTCTGCTCCGCGCTCTGTGAAATTCGGTCAGAAGATAAGGCATGGAAGCAGAAAGAAATTCCTAGGAGGAAAGCGAAACAGAAAAACAAAACAGCATGGTAATTTCTTGCTTGTGAAGAGCGGTATTTCCATGTGCGGGCTTGCTCCACCTGCAATTTTACATGTGTACAGTGATTTCTGATACACGCCTCTGGTAAGAGGCTTGATCTGGCTCAGGAAAATCCCTCTCTTGTTAATTTATTATTTGATATATATGTAAAACAGCATACAATATAGCCTCGATCCACAGAGACTCATGCCTTCAGGGCTGTGGGTAGAGGAAAGAGTACACAAGAGATAAACCAGGGAGAGAACTAAGCTAACAGCTGAGCTCCCTGGGTTCAGAGCAGCCCCTGGTGTTCTTTTTGTTATAATTACCAGCGCTGTAGTAGCACCCACAGCAGTGCATGGTGCTGTACTTACACACAGCAGGTACCCATCAGTAGGCATCCCTCAGCAGTGCAACCCTGATACTAGACAAATACAAAAAAATCCTACCCTAGGGACTTTGGGGGTAATGGGAGACCAACTCCTTGGTGGTGCTGAACTAGATAAGTCTTTTAACCGGAAATGTGCAAGGTCATGTTGAACAGGGCTTTGAGCAAACTGCTGTGGTGGAAAGTGTCCCTGCCCATGGCGGGGGACCTGGAAGTGAATGATCTTTAAGGTTCCTCCCAACCCAAAAAATTCTGTAGTTCTATGATTCTCAAAGTCCCCCTATGAATCCCTGCATCTGACCCCTTTGAAGCAGAAGAACATGTCTGAAGGATTGATGCCTGTCTAAGGGCCCATACACTCCAGACCTCACCTCAGAAGGCATCTGTGCATGATGGTTAAATAGATGGAAAAAACCCTGCTCTGTAATGAGGAAAGTATTGTTTCAAGCAGTGACCTCACAGGCTGCCATGGGCTCCCCGTGGTATTTCAGTCAGCTGCACTGACATGCAGGCACCTGCCGGGACACCGACCCCACACCCAGCCCCGGAGCGCTCCGTGCCCTGTGACAACCAAGCAGAGCTCGAGGACGAGCCCAGCTGAGATTACAAGAGACCTGAGGTACAAAGGAACCCCGAATTACTACAGCAGCATGGAGAACAGTGGCCCAGAGCTCCCCCAGCCAAACCACTCGCTGGGTGTTGATGCAGCCAAAAAGCATTGGGGGCAGCAGCCTGGAAAAGAGAGACCGCCCTGGCCCAGCTCCTGCAGGGGAGGCTCAGCCCCCAGCCCATCATTCCAGAGCAGATCCTTCTGCCAGTACCAGCACATGGGTGAGCTTTCCATGCAGCCAGCTGTGATTGCAACACAATGACTTGCAGTGTATTAAAATTAAGCAAGCAGTTAAATAATTTTCCAAATCAGGTCCGAACATGAGACAAGATGCAAAGACAGTTTAATAGAGGAAACGAAGGGGGTGGAGGAGAAAGGGAGGAACACTCCAGATGTGCTGCTATGTAAACTAACAGTGCACCCGCCGTGATGGCTACCAATCTGGGTGTTTTTTCAGACATACCTGTTAATGGGAGGTAAATGCCAGAAGCCCACTGCAAGCCCACAGGATGACCCATCTCCTGTGTGGTTCACGTACCTCTGCAGCATCTGTTCCCCTCAGTGCATGGTGTGCAGCGAGGCCTCATGGTTGCAGAGCTCCATGGGATTTATGTGGTGTGGGCACGACCCAACCTGAAAGCCCAAGTGTGCAGAGCTGTGTTGATGAAAGAGACTGCCAAGGCAAGCCTGCAGGTCCCTGCTCCCCTTCCTGCTGCCTGCCTGCAAAATTTTCCAGGAGTTCAGCACATCTTTTGTTGTTTATTCTGCTGACCTTTGTACAAAAAACAACCTCTATCTTTTGCAGTGAAGAGGGTACTTGCAAAGAGCTTGCAGATATTCACTGGCTCCTGGAGCAGCTTTGGGTGCTAACAGAGTGCTAAACAGCCTTGAGCATCCCTTGTGCCTGTGAGTGACTGGCTCCAAGGTAATCTTATTGTGGATGCATGAGTTTTAGTTCACACCATCTCATACAGGTGCCCAGGATGGGCTGTAGGACATGTGCAAAAGCCCTTCACAGACCCTTTGGTTAGGTATTAATGAATAACCAAGACCTTGGCTTCCAGGTCTCCATTCAGTCCACACCAGTTACTCTCAGGCAGTGTGAGTTCTGCACCTCTACCACTAGTAACACTGGAGCAGCTGGTCACTTCTCTATCACAAATATATGCTTGTTTTTGTAGCAAAGAGGTTGAGCCTACTTCCATCCTAGTATGAAATGAAAAGTACCCACTGTTCTCCTCTTCTCAGTCTTGCCTCTGGTCTCTCCACCATCGTTATATGGCAATAAGGACCTAGCTTCAGTCCTCTGAAATGTCTTTTGCATCCCAAGAATGTGCTTTTCTAATTATGCCCTTCCCCAAAACATTATCTTTTTTTTTTTTTTTAATTGTGAGTTAGAGTGAGGCCCTGGGACAGAAAGGCAGAAACACCCTGGGAAGGGGCAGGGCTCTTCCTTTCCATAATTTTCATGGGGCAGAGGACACCTACAGTCCTAGCCTGGCCCCAGGCTAGGGGCTAAAACAAGATGGGTGGAGGGCCTGGCTAACACCTGCTGCAACCCTACCATGTCTGGCAGGTGTTGGAGAGGCTTGGGAGGCCAGACACACTCTCCATGATGGAATGGGGTTATAGGATACCATGTCAAATGAAACCATTCCCATGGCTAATGTATCTGGGGCTGATGCATTGAAACTGCACTGATTGCTGAGCTGCTGGTGCCACTGAAGCTCTCTGCCTTCCCCAAACTTCCTGGGAAGTGTTTGGAACTTTATTTTTGAAAGTGCAATTAATCACAGAGCAGAGGTTGAAATGAATCCAAGTGCAATAAAAGCAGCAGAGCAGAGCCTGCTCAGCCCAGTGAGCATTGTTCACCATGGCCTGACTTCAGGCATCAGGAAACTTCCAGATGTGTTAACTTTGCCGCTCCTGGCTCCTGCAGGAATCTTAACTGCTTCCATCTGTATGGGGGAAAGACTTTGGAAAAGGAGCTCTCCCTCTCCTTTTCCTTACATTCCTCCAAGCAGTGAGAGTTATTATCGCACAGCCTCTGCCATTTCTGCTGGCTTCGCTCTCATTGATTGAATACTGCACCCTGCAAAGGTGCCATTCCTTGCTGCTCCCGTCCCTTGGCAGGGAGCATCCTGACAGAGCCCCTCCATCGGGAGAGGATAGGCCCCTCCATCTGCTCCTGTTCTGCATGTGGTTTACAACACGCTACAGGAAGGCATTTTCTCACGCTATTAAGTTTTCACTAGATGCAGAGGGGGATTGGGAATGCCTCAGATGGCGTAAAAATTCCCTTCTTGGTTTGGTTATTAGGAGCTAGTGGCAGCAGCAAGCAAAACTACAGCCTGCATGAAATCTGAGTCTGCTGCTCTGCCATGGGTGAAGAGTGCACCCTGTCCCCATTCCAGGTACACTCAGAACCTCCTGGACCAGCCCCAGAGCATCTTCAGTTCCTCCTCAGGCCTCGGAACACAGGAGTAATTTGTACCTGTGCAAGTTCCCTGTTTATACCCACAGTCTGAGGGTCAGGCAACTTTTTGGCTAAAAGACCCCAAAATAGAACTTCCGGCTTAGTTGCAGCCCTGGGGAAGTTGTCCTTCACTCAGTCTGCTGTTTTCTTTCCAAGAAGTGGTTGCTTTTTGCTGTGTGTTTATCACTTTTTCCTCTTTCCTAAAGACTTTTAAGTAACAACCCCATGCACAAGGTCTGTAGATGCTCCTAATCATCCCAGTCACATTTAGCACTTATGAAGCTCCATGCTCCGTGCTCTGTGAAGCATCAAGAGTGTCTCACAAATGTAAATTATTGATTTCTTCCCTCTCAGAGGATGGAGGTGAGCAGAGGCTACACTCCTTTTGCAGATGAGGAGGCTGACACAGGAGAGGTCCCTGGCTTCGCACAGGGCCACACAAGGGGTGAGTGGCACAGTAAGATCAGAAAGCTCTGGCTCTTAAACTGTGCTCAAACCACCAAACGTCAGGGTAGAGGAAAATGGGAAGGATTAAGTCCAAACCAGAACTGAGCAGTGCCCAGGACTATAAACAGTTTCATCTGACACAGCTTTTGTGAAGCTTGTGCAAAACTCAGAAAAGGTTGGTGTTGTCCTGGGGTTTATGACTGTGTTTCTTTCCGAAACCCCACAGACCACTCAGCCCCCCAGTACCCAGATGAGTCCTGGAAATGAAAGCCCAGTGAAGCAGTTTGTGACCACAGAGACCTTGTCTGTGGTCAGGGCTTTGCGTGCTATCACAACAAAACCAGTAACAAAGTACAGCTGCTCAAAAGCAAACCTGCACACGAGGCCTTGAACTAGTGGAGCAATGAGTGAGAAACAAGGAGGAGCAGAGGAGAGAGGAATGGAGATGCTTGATAAGAGGAGCTCTGGTAATCTGGGATCTCTGGGGAAAGCTAAAATGCTGTACTGTTTACCTGTCTGATAGCAGTAGGACTGGATGTGTTTGCATCCAAATACGGAGTGGATGTGTTCAGAGATGTAAGTGCCTGCCCTGTGCTCCTGGCTGGGAATAAACCAATGCCCTGTTGTTTGGAGAAGGGGGAATGTGACTCAGCATGGAGGAGCTCCAGTCATCCTGCCAGCAAGCCAGAGCTGCTGTCCTCGGGCTGTATGTGCCCCCGGGCCACATCTTCTGAGAGGAGGGATGTTTTCATAGACTCTGTGCCAGAGCAGAGGCAGGATGCAGAGACATGCAAGTTACTCATCCTGGCTTCAACCCCACAGGATGTCTCAAGTGACTGAAGTGTGGGCTGAAATAGAGACTTAAACTATCAGTTTGTGGATTTTGGCAATAAGTCATTGTCCGTAGGGAGGGCCACCATGGGATGACCAAGCAGATAACCCCAAAAGACAGCAGAGAAAGCTGCCAGATGGAGTTGGCCATTCCTGAGGGATTTTTGGCATCACTTAGTGGCTGTTGATGCCCAGGCTCTATTATGGCAATATCAGAGCAGAGATATTGTGGTCACTGGGGGAACAATGCCTATTTTTTGCTCATCTGTGCTGAGTGATTTTTTTAGTTGTTTATAAAATTTTGAAATCAAGAAGTTTCTGTCTTCTCCATTTTTCTACCAGTGCAGCTTCTGTTTCTGAGAACAGTACCCAGATGGGGAGCACTGGAAATGAGATGTGAAATGAGAATTCAGATTTCATATTAGAATCAGAAATAAGAAATGACAGCTCACCTCTCCACTTTCAATGCAGGACAAATTAATCCCCTCACATTTTCAATGCTTTCAGCGTTATTTACTTAATCTGATGGAACAGATCTTTTATTAAGAAATTAAAATGTTGTAGCATGATTCATCAGGAAGCAGATAAAATATATTTAAGGAACTATGTTAAATTATGATATGTCTAAACATGTACAATAAAGCAAGGATTTTCATATTCAATTTATACAGAAGATTGTAAGAGATTTATTGGAGCAGACATTCATGTTAATTTTGGATGTAATAACAGAAATGCAAAGCAAACTGGAAGACAACACCTGTGACAGTGTGACATAGTAGAAATAATTCAACACCACCCATTAAGGCTTAGAGAAGAGAAAGGAAACTGAGAAGTCAGGAAGATGATACCACAGAAGAAAAGAATGAGCTGTTGCTCCTCCAGAATCAGACATGGTTTCTGTCTTTGCCATTTCTTAGCTCATTACCCCTAGAACAGACTCCAGCTGTAGTGCATTGACTTAGCAGAGTCAGCCATCCTATTTCACAACTACCTTCTCATCACGTCTTTCACTAGAAAAGAAATCAAACCCACTTGTGATAACTCTGTTAACTACCAGCAATATGCTGATTGGATTTGCAAGCCATCACCTTCACCCTCCAGGTTGTAAAGTTTTCCTCACTTGTTTACCCTTTTCCTTGGATTCTTGCTCTGTTTTCAGCCATATATCCATGAGTATCACAGACAGCAGCTCCTCCACGGTTGCGCAGATTGCTGTCCCAAGGGGGCTCACTAATATCTGTAGAGAGTAGGCAGGATTATGATGTTTTGAATGCTTTCTAGTGCTGGTTTTATTTACAGTGCTCCTCATTTCAAGGATTACTTGTGATTTCTTGTGACTGATAGTGTTACAGATGTTGCACTGGAGCTGTGATGGCAGCTGAAGTGCACAATGTGAGAACTGAAATTCTGTTTAAAGCTTCTGCAGTAACCCAGGAAAATAATATTCATTTGCCTCCCATTCCATTCAAATACATGTGTGTGGACACTATGGCCAGATGGCAGCCTGTACAATATTTATTTCTGCAGCTCTCTGAGATACTTTACAGATTTTCTTTGGGGTCCACATCGAATGGTGTTTGCTATCCTGAACTTGTTCAGCTGGCCTGATTCACTCTGGTCAGATATGTATAAGGGTATTTTTCAAATTTTTTTTCATGGGAAAAAAAGTAAACCGAGAAAGAAAAATATATCCTAGCTTATTGCTGCATTCTGCGAAGGCCTGTGCTCTTCACCAGGGTTTATTTTGGCAGACCAGGGTGTGCAGATGTGCCTGTGGGCGTCATTTGCAAGCAAGTTTGCTGTTGAAATGATCAGCATCTGATCCTTTCCTATACAGGAGTATGGTTCCCATGATCATTTTAGAAGTGGAAGGAAAATAAAAATGTGACCAAAACATCACAGTGCCTCAAATAAAGGCACCCTATGGCCAAGCTTAAGGACCTGTCTCTGCCTGCATGGGGTCAAACAAAATGACATGCATAAAAATCTGGACCTCATTCTCTCTAGATATTAAAGCTACAAAACCTGGGTCCAAGCTTAGAAAGTCTTTCGTTATCTCTGTTCCAGGGGATGGTTCCTGTGGATTATTGAACAATTCAGTTGCTCAGGAAGCCTAACAAAGTGCTAGAGCCCCACAGCCCTGAGCTACCTGAGCAAAGGGTCCTTCATCTGCTTGGCCACTCCCTGCTGTGAGATGACAGCTGCTGTGGTATTGCCTAAGCTCATTTTCATTAAGGTCTGTCATCGGTGTGTATTTGTTTGCCCAAACTCGCAGGGTTCTCAGGCTACACCTAATTCACTCAGGCTGCATCAAGGACTCATGGCATCCTTCTCCAGGAAATGTGAGTGGATGCTGGTGGAGTAGGAGCTCCTTTTGCTTAGAGACGTTGAGAAACCCAAAAGTAATATAGGGTGACAAGTGCTGAGGATCCAGACAGGGTTTAAAAAGAGAGCTTACCTCAATAGCATAGATCTCTACTGTTATAGCGAAAATAAATAATAACAGCAACCACAATAAAAGCTGTGACTAGAACAAAAGTGTTGATTCATGCCAACATCCTCAGGATACATAAATATATATGTACACAAACACATAAGCCCACTCTTGAGCCTGCAGGTACCAAAGTTGCATAGATAAATATACAGATAAATGTCACATGCATTTTACTTCTGTGGCACTTCCCTCTTAAGAATCTCAGGGACCTTTGTAGACATCCATGAACAGCTGAAGTGAATAAATATTGGACGTGAATCTCCAATGAGGAAAGCTGACCCTGCTCTGAGCAGGGATGTTGAACCAGATGGTCTCCAGAGATTCCATCTATCTCCAATGATTCTGTGAAACAACCTTAAACAACATGGGAAACCTGGGTTAGGATCAGATCCTTTCATTCAGCTCTGAGCCATTGTTGCTTTGTAATTGTAAAGGGAAAGAACTGCAGCCAAGCTTCATCACAACAGAGCATTTCTACCTGGAAATTGCCAGCTACAAGAATGACCTGTGCCCTTCCTTAGCTCAGTTATGAGTAAGATCTAGGGTGAGAGTTATATGGCTGAACCTATCATGGGAATAAAATGGTGCTGAGCACACAATTCATCAGACCACTTCTTGGGATGTGGATGGATGGAAGAAGTAGTTCCCTTCTACGTGTGCTACCATCAGGAATTTTATGCTGATCCCATCTCCTACCTTCTAAGGAAGTTGGGCTTTGATGATCCCTGAGGGTTCCTTTTAATTCTGGATATTATATGATTCTAAGGCTAGTAAAACTTCATTTTTTTTCAGAGTCTTAGAAAAAATTATACTAAACAAGACAAAGTTCTTTTTTTGGATGGGTGTTTTCAAAGATCTCAGGCCTTGACTTGCTTCTAATTGAGTCCATGGGAAAAAATTAATACATTAGTTCAAAAGGACTTGAGTTAGGTTGGTACATGGAAAATTCCATGCTGCTTTTAGAGAATAATGACACTAATTATAATAATCAATTTTCTCTTTTGGTGCAATGGTGTACTTGGGTTAAATGATTGCCACTTGTTAGAGTAACAGCTATAACAGGTATGTTCAGTGCTAGGTCAAGTGGCACTGGATCTATTTGTCCTCTGTTCTCCAAATGGCAGTGCACAAATCCCTTGCACACAGGGACAGACAGACATTCATCTGCATGTAGCCCAAAATGGCGTGAGCCCATCACCCTTCAAGTAGCACTGGTCCATGTGACTGCATGAAATTATTCTGATTATATCTGTTGCATGAGATCATTTATGTTCTCCTTTTTGTCTCCTGTGTTGTCCTTTTTCAGGGCTTCCTCACTGCAACTTCTTTTCCTTTGCACATTGTATACCTTGTTTAGATAAGGTATTCAGATTTGGGTATTTTAGTCAGCTTCCATGGTATTTAGCTCCACAAAACCTTCTGCTACGGCAAACCAAGATGCTTGCCTTAGTGGTTTAGTTTATCCCTGTCATAAAACTTAAGCCTGGTGTGGTGGGGGTCTGTGGGGGTGAATGGGCCAAGCCAGTTGGGAAGATGCAGAGTGGGAGAGGCATGTCACTGCTGAGAATATTTCATTCACCATTCATGAGGAAGAAAGGTCACTGAGAGTGAGCCATAAAGTGGATTAATTGCCCAGGCAAGATATACAGACACCAGAGGTCGTACATTAAGTATGACACTTTTTATGAAACTCATTTAAAGGAGGGTTCTATATATCCTAAATTTTATTTTTCTTCTGACACAGGAAAATTCCCTTAGGCTACCAGCATCAGCTGTTCTCTGTTATGCTGCCATCTGTTATGTAAAATAACTAGAATTCCTTTTTTCTCCTTCCCCCATGACTTTCCTGTTTTTCTGCTTTGGTCAGTTTTGTCTTTTTGGCTTTCTTTTATGATGCAAAATAGCTTTTTACTTGTTAAATAAATAAAATATTGCAAAAAATCCTTAAATTATTTATCTTTACATGTAAAATGCATCAATTTTTTTTTTACAGTAGTCATTTGAGAAATACCCATTCCTTTGCTTTCTAGTTGCTGACTTAAATCACAATGTGTTCCAAAGTGTACGGGGCATTTATGCTGGGAGTTGAGGCAAGTCCCCTGTGGTGGTATGGTGGTGTACTTCAGATCCAAATCCAGATTCAAACTTTTAAACATTTTTGAAATGCAAATGTTATTGAATTAAGGGTTTGGATTTAGAATTTTCATTAATTTAAGGTCCAATACTCAAATTAGTGGGCCATTTATATTCCATATAAATGTAATGTTTATACTGCCAGTCCTTAACAGGGTGCTCCATAGATGGCATTGAAGTCTTTAGCCACTTGTCAGGTTGATATGGACTTTGGAAATATGTGAAACATGCTGTAAAACAGACTGCACAGTTGTGTTGTTATTTTATTTTAACTCTTTTCTTAAAACTATAACTGTTTTATAATTTTTTCGCGTGAGCCTCGGACAATTTTTAGGGCAAGACTCAGCACATTTTCCTGTGCTAACTGTACATTCACTGTTTCTCTAAAACTGAAGAAATGATCACTGTACATACAGAAAATTCAGATTCTATCTGACCAAAGGCATTTTACAGAAAAATTACTCTTTTGAAGATTTTCAGATGACTGTAGTAAACCCAGGGTTCAACAGTCTCTACTGCCCTCAGAAGACAGCAGATGCTGTGATGCAATGTCTATCCCTCCAGCTCCCCTTCCCCCTGGGGGTCTGTGCAGCTCCCTCTGCTCCTTCAGCTGGTGGAAATGATCTTGGAGTCTGCAAACTCTGCATCGCCAATGTCTTTATGAATGTTTTTACTTTATAACTGTAAGGGACAGTGGAGCTTTTCCATATGTTAACCTCAGTTTTGCACTAGATTTCCACAAAGAGGGAGAATGTGATGGCATGGGACCAGCCACAGGAAATTACTGATCCTCTGCAGTTATAAAAGGGACAACAAGAGAAAAGGTGTTCACTGCCTGGTGCAAAATTGCTCTTCAATGAACTTTTGAGGGAGAACTGGGGGGGAAGAGTCTGATGTTTCTTCTTGGAGCTGATCAAGGAGAAGCAGAGAATGACAGGATCTGCTTTCTTTGGGGACTGTTGTGTCTGCTGGCCTCCAGCAGATGAGCTGCTGGAAATAGCTCAGAATTCATAACCTTTATGCATTCCTAAGCCATCCAAGCAATTTTTTCAGTCTTTCAGGAGAAAAGCCACAAAACTCACACAAAGCCTGTTTCTGTGTGTAACTTGCTAACTTGGTGCTAAGGTGCTAACTTGCCACCTGCTCCTGTATTGTGGCTCCACAAACTCACCCCTTCCCGGGATAAGGGGATCAAGATGTCCTGCCTAGGAATGGTGACTGTCCTAAGGGCCAGCAGCAATGGGCCTGTGGGTCCCTGCTTCCATGAAGGACTAAGAGACAGAGATGATGGGTCTCATACCACTTCAGTTGAGATATGTAAATTTTGTCACTTAGGTCTCAGCTCTTCTGAGACTTGTTTAAAGTCATTAGAGGCAAAATAGGGAGTTGGAGTAAAATTTCTTCTTTTCTAAGTTTGACAGTTCCCTTTGAATGAGAAAAATACCCCGCTCAGCATGCTTCTTTGATGCCACTGAAGGCAGAGGGAAGCTAAAAACCACATTTACATGTTGAAATTTAAGTGAAGCTGATTCCACCTGGAGTCTGTGCCTGATGTGTACCAGGAGGAGCCTGTGGGGACACAGCAAAGCTGAAATCTGGCAAGCAGTGAGCTGAATCTGGGACTCAGCAGACTGGGAAGTGCCCATGGAGATGTTGACCAGATCAGCGGAACCACCACAGACACAACCAAAGTTGCTTAAATTCACTGTCAGGTGCCAGTCAGAGACAGAACCAAATGCAGCTCCACAGAGATGTCACTCATTAAGGTCCCCTGGAGTAAAGAAGCAGTGTGTTTTAGAGGTTCCTCTGCTGGAGTATCCAGCATGAAGGTGTGCTCACTGTGTGGGAATCATCCAGACTTCAGTCTTGTAGCAACACACTGATAGAGTGAAGACATTTCCCTCTTTTGTAAGAAATCATGCTTTCTTGGATCAACTGGGGATTTTGGCAATAAATAATGGCTTTTACCATTACACCTTTAAGGCTACTAAATATGGAGAAATTACATATGTGCAGTCTTTACTCTATGCAAGCCCTCTAAGAAGGGGCTATACATTGAATATGTACTGCATTATTTTGCAGGAATTCTCTGGTTAGGAAACTGCAGGACAGCTGTAACTAGTAAGTCACTCAAGCCACAGGACAGTGGAGGTTGCTCCGCGAGATATGTCTTTTGGGAGCTTTAAAGGGAGTTTAGAGTGGTTTGTATATTAGGAAATTTGTGCCAGGACACTGAGATAAACCTTTCTGTTACATGACAGGCACACTGAGCACTGTGGTGAGTTGCTGAAACTCCCCAGTCATGACAGCATAGCATGTTCAGTATCACTAACAGAAACAAGGGATTTATCAGTGGAAAAAAACCCAATAACTCATCCTGTCTGCCACTTTAGAATGATACATACTCAGATTTCTTCCTCATCCACTGACTTGCCGCCACCTTCAGGGATGGGGCAAGAACAGCTGTTCAAACACCATGTAGCAACCCTAAACCATGCAAGGAAGTGGAAAGATTTATCATTACTCTTCATCTCCAAGGAATTCTTGGAAGATGGTGGAAATTACTTTTCATCCCCGAGTATATCATGGGTCTTCTGACAAAAGCATGCCAAGGTGTCTTTAGTGTCCCTGCACGTTTGACTTCTTTGTTTTGTGCCTGCCAAAGGAAAGACCCACCACTGAAAGTCTAATGGAAGAAGCAATATTTAATTTTCAGCTCAATTTTGATAAATTGAGAAGAAGCGAGTGTTATGACGGAGAAAGCCTTGTTTAATGGGAATACTGAAATTCACATGCTCTGAATTATATTTTTCCTAATCTCTCTGAAAATGCAGAGAATGCAAAAGGGTTTATGTAGAAATCTGGGCAAGACTCCTTTTGCTTATGGCCATTTCTGACTCTCCTGTTGACACATGATCCCCTTCTCTGCAACAAATTTTTGTTCTCCCAAAAGGAGGTGGAAGAGTTGTTCCCATGTGATTATTTTCAGGAAAATAGTTCCAGCCTGATGATACTGTAGGCATATTTATCTAATCATGTTTTTCTAACTGTGTTAAAAAACTATGCTGAGAAGTGCACTACAAAGGAGATGTACATGATCACACAGGTAACACATGTAGCATTGTACTGGGAAGGATTGCAGTTAATTTAGTTAAAACTCAGACACTGGGCTGGGCTGGCAGGGCTTCTCTCCTTTGTTCAGGGTGCAGGAGTGGCTTCAGAGCCCTCAAAGCACAAAGAAAATCAGAAACAAGGTAGCTGTGCTGTATCTTCATGATCCAGACACACTGTGCTAGTGATACCTACTGTCCATGTTACAGAGGAAAAGGGTTTGATCCTTCAGCTGGACTTTGGCTCTCTTACACAGGCTCTCCAACACCAGAGCAGAGCAGCTAAAAGTGAAAAGCTATCTGAGGCTTCACACATCTTTAATTTTGGACAATGAAGCCTCTATCCCTGCTTGACAGATCCAATATTGCTCCTGGCATGGATTTAAGCAGCTGTAATGACAAGGATTTTCAAAAATTCAAGCAGCAGAGTATAGCCCAGGGCTTCAGCAAGCACATTTTAAATGATGTAATTAGGCATTTACTGAGATGTTTCTTGGTGTAAATTGTATTACCTGTTCTTCACACTTGCTTACAGCCTTTGTTAGCAGAGACAAATGGTACCATCATAAGTAATATTGAAACATTCAATCTATTTTTAATGCTGGGTTAGTAATCCATAAATTCCAGCATTTATTAGAAATGCCATTTTCAGACCTTTACATGGAAATGGGAGCTGTTTATTACAAACCAGGTCCATTTCACCTCCCATGTTTTTCAGGTATGGCCTAGAGAAATCCATCCTGGAAGTGCAGAGGAGCAGGGCTGTACTGGCAGACTGCACATTGCTTTGCTGAAGCCTTCTTTCCTCCCTCAGCCTTCATCCCTCCTGTCTATCTGGACTGCAACCTCTCCCCAGGAGGTGACTCTCCCTTGCTCATATCAAGTAGTCCCAATGCAGACCAAGGGCTGTGAGCATTTCTCTGACATACACATAGAAAACATTTTCAGAGGAATAACAGGACATTTGGAAGTGGGAATTATTTGCTTTTCCTTTTTGAGCTCCCTGCAATGGGAGATGCTTACCAGTCTACCAGGAGCCAACAGCTCATGTCAGCCTTTTTTTCCCTCTCACCCCCGACCTTGGTACAGCTCAAAATATCAAGATATAATATTCCTACTATTGTTGAACCTCACTTCCTGAGAGACAAAAATCTGGGTTCTCTCCCTCTCCCAGAATAATTCCTCTTAATTCTTCTCATTCTTGAGCTCAGGAAATTATATCAGGAAATTATATAATATAAACAAAACATGGTTTAAAGGGGAAAGGGCAAAATTAGATTGAACAAATATCTTTCCTGTTAGGATGCTCATGATGAAAACTGCAGATGTCTGTCAGGGGCTGCCCTTCAGCCAGGGCTGTGCTTTCTTTCCTGGCCTGGGTACTTTTCTCCTAAAAAAGAGCTTACCTGCCATCTTACAATAGATGCTAAGTGTGAAGAAAGAAGGAAATAGCTACAGTAGAAATGTAACTTTTAAAGCTATTGCTGGTAGATATTTGTACAAAGAACTGGAGATACGATTAAAGTTAACGTAAAGGAAACCACCTGTGGACCAGGAGCATTTCATTTCTGTCATCAGGGTGAAAATAGTAAATGGCTTTGCCTTCCAGCTATCATGCTTACCAAAACATGACATTTACATACATAAAAGTGGATGTTTATTCTAGCACATTGTCTTAATTTTCTTCAAGGCTCCTTCCAAGCAAGCTTTTGAGAAGCCCTGTCAGCCCTGTGAGCCCAGAGGCTGAGCAGCCATGGCTGGGCACTGCTGGTGGGTGTCCAGGCCCTGCCCCAGCCCTGGCCAGGATGCCAACATCACTCAATTTGGAGTCCAGCCCCTCTGGAACAGCCACAGGGTGTTTATCACTTGTGACTAACCCACCCCAGTTTTCCTGTCTGTGCAATGAGTGCTGCTCTCTGTATCTGCAGAGTATGTAAATCAAGAATAACTAAAGTAACTCAGTCTCAGTTATTGTGGCATTTAAAGAAGCTAGAAAGGAAATCTAAGTTGTTTCAATTCTTTCTGTGAAATTTGTTCAGCTTCAAAAAGGAGGGAAACATGCAGTGGCAAGTCTGACTGTGAATGTTTTTAGGGAGGGTGAAGCTGTGGGTGTAATTCCATCATCCCGTGCACCTAGGTTCACAAAACAGGCCTGTGAGCCTGAGAGAAAAGGGCATAGAAATAGAGAGACAAAGGGGGAATAGAAGACAGAGGGGAGAGAGATATATCTTGTTTAAAAATTATAACTTTACTCAGTCTGATTTTCATTACTGAGTCAATATATGAAATTTAACATTAAAAATGTACTTAAGGAGAGTAACACAATACCATAAGGATGGAAATATAACCACAACAATAAACTGAAATGGCTCAAGGCATACCAGCCCTGCACACTAGCACCAAACACCTCTCCACCCTCAAATATCAAGAGACAATATCAAGCCGAATCAACATCTCAGAGAGGTTTTTTTCTCCTTAACTGTTCAAATCCATATCTGACCTCTGCTGGCCAGGTTTCTCCATGATGCGTTTACAGCAGAACACCACATATCATCTTCCCAGCAGTGGCTGAGGCTGGGAAGTGATGTTTTGCATGCGGCTGTTTTGATTCTTCTCTCAGCAGAGTTTTTGGGCAGCTGGGGAATCCGACCGCTGTTTCTAACAGTTTCCAAAGGCTGGGCAGACAGTGCTTTGGCAGATAGCGTTCGGCGGGGTAAGGTGTGCGGCTGCTCTCCCGACAGATGCCCGGCAGCGCGGCCTCGTTTCGCTCGCCTGCCTGGGAACTCCCCGGGTCAGGTTTCCCACGGGCCAGCACACCTTCACTGCCACCCAGCCACTGGGACAGCTACGACTCCGCTGGCACGAAAATCCCACCCCTTGCTCATCGAATGCTTTGTGGTCAGACTGTTATTAACACGGATTTTCATGCTCATGATCTTGCTGTGTTTATATAAAACATAATTGACTTTCCTTGCTCGTTTTAAACTTTTAGGAAGTGCAGAGAGAATGTGTCTGCATGGGAGCATTTATTGTAGATGCAATTTTACTGTAGAAACTGTTTAGAGCCTGCTAAAGCTTTAGCCAGAGTATATGGGACCTTTTCTTCTATAAAAAGCCTGAGGGTTAGTGTCTATTTAATATTCAGGAGGCAAGAAATGTCTCTAGCACTCAGAAACAGTGAAGAGCATCCTTGTGGGATCCCTGAGATGAGATGCTAAATCTTGAACTTGCACTCCTTGTTCTCCTATTACAGCAGACATCGAGGGGGTAGAATTTGTGTCCCTGCACATCATCACCAGCAGCAACAAACACATTATGCTGGAACTGGCCCAAAGCTGGACTGAGCATGGAACATGCTGGACTGGCCCAAAGCTGGGTGAGTTCTCCTGTCCAACTGCAAACCTGCATCTGAAATGCACATGAGGGGTAGGTGATTAGTTTAATACATCCCTGAGAGGCATTCACACACAGAGTGTGCTACAGGGACCAGGGGGAGCACAAACAGACCACAGTGAGATGCATACTGCAGAGGTACAAGTCTCCACAAACATCCCAACCTCATGCTCAGCCCTCAATGAGAGCCATGGCCTCGTGGGGAAGCGTCCCCACTCCCAAGTGCTGCAGGGAGCATCTCAGCTCTTCAAGAAAAATAACCATTTAATTTCATGTCACCATCTGGCAATGACAGATCCATGAACATTAATCACAGGTAGCCTCAAAAAGTAGTTTCAGACACAAATTGTAGTGTTCCTCAGAATTATCAGCTCCTGATTTAAGGGCAGAGTTTGTGAGCTCTTGAGCTTTAATATAAAGTGTATCATGCACAGGAACTGGGAGCTCTGCATGAACTTAAAGTATTTTCTTCTTTCATGCATTAATATGCTGGTTTTACACTGTATTCCTTGGCTAGCCACAAAACTCTGTAGACTTCTAGGTGCTTGTCCCCTGTTAAACAGCCCACAAGACTGATTTCTTGGTGTTATGACATCGGTGTGACCTCATATTTACAGGGAAAAATCAGTGGCTGAAAGTATTGGCGCAAGCCAAATCCTGAAATCCTTTCCCAACCAGAAACCTCATCAAAATCAGTAGGGCTGAAGATGTAAGGATTGCTCATGTAAAAGTTTCAGGGCTGTTTTTCAATCTACATATCTAAAAAATACCCATTAAAATGCATCAGATCAGTTTGCTTTATGTCTTTTCTTGCCAACTTGAAAAATGCCTTGATGATTGCACAATCACAGTCCTTCAAAGAATAGCCCTGATTTGACTTAAAAAAAGCTTCATAATGCTGGCTTTGCCACACAGACTACACTTGCCTTTGGGATGAATGGAGTACATTCTGCCTATTGAGCTGAAAGCCATGCAGCAGTTCTCAGATTTTAAAGAACAGAAAATCTTTGTTGGAAAGGTAGGTTAGACTTGATTTTTCTTTTCTTAAGAAGAGAAAATATTGTCAGTAGCAGTAGGAATGATTTAACGAGTGTGTTCATTTGTTACAGCAGTTATAAGCTCTTGTATATGAAAAAGGATTAGAACAGCGTGGCTTTTACATTTTCTGGGGTGGAAAATTTAGTTACAGACTCATATTGATGTCATTAGCTCTTCCCATTCCTATTGACATTAAGGGGAATTTTGTCATTCATTTTCTAAGGAACAGCTTTTGGTTATTCTCTTTACTCCCTGCACAAGAATGCTAACTGAGCAGCACAGGAATTTAACTTCATAACATGCTCATGGGACATTATAACACAGACAATGCAGAAAACCTGATTTGAAAGATATGTCTTGGTATAGACACTGCTGTAGGATCAAGGAATGAGCCTATTGTGTAGACAGCAGGCAGCCATGGAAATCAAGGACCGCAGATTGAATTTAAGTGAATTCCTACTGTAAAGCAGGAGAGGATAATGTGATTCATGGATGTATGAACAAGGAAGTAGTGAGTAGGAGGGGGGAGCTGATCTTATCTCTCCCCACTGCTCTGGTAAGACTAAGACTGGCAAAGTGCATAAAGTTCTGGTACCTTGTATTTTAATTGTAAAAGCTGGAGACAGGTCAGAGAGAGGATGAGAGAAAAATGTCTCTCTCTAGTGAAAGCCTGGAAGGGATCTCTCTGCTTACCTTATCAAAAAGATGGAGACATGACTTGATTAAAGCATACAAGTACCACCACAACAAGATAATACCATATGCAAAAGATCCTCTTCATCTAGTGGAGAGAGCATAGCAGGAATCAACGGCTGGAAGCTGAAGTCAAACAAATTCATACAAAGAAACCCAGGCATGCATTATTAATAGTAAGAGCAATTAATCCTGGGAACTACTTACCAAAAGTAAGGCTGGATTCTCTGTCTCTTGATGTCTTCAGATCAAGATTGGATGTCTTCCTAGTAGAGATGCCCCAGGCAAACCCTTATGAAAGGGAAACAAGGTGAGACATAATAGTCCTTGATACACCATCAGACTGGTTGAGTAGATGATCCTGTTCTTACTGCTCACTGGCTCTACCTCTGCTAGTAGATTAAAGTGTCAGGACCCAAGCCTAGACTCCAGAACATGATCATCTATGCTATTAAACTGTTAGGACAGTCCTTCACATGTTGTTGTCCAGGGTCAACTGGCCCTCTCCCAGACACACTTAGCACAGTTTGGGAACAAGCATAGCCCAAAGTTACAGGAAATTTGGTCATGGGCACCATATTTTGGAGAGGAAAGGAACATAATAGTGGTACATGCTGACCAAACCACCCTTTGGCAAAATCTATTTTCACCTGTATTACTTGCAAAGATTTTATATGGCTACAGCAGCTTGAGGTTCAACATCAACCAAGAGAAACATCTGTGAATCAAATATTCCAGAGCCGCCTCCGAGTAGGCGGAATGATGTTGACACACTCACAGCTTTGAAGAGCTCTAAAAGGGAAAAAGGAAGAATGTTTTGACATATTTTGAATATTCAGAAAGGCTAATTGTTTCCTGAAGTAACTGACATTCCATAGGAGTAGTGTATTCCTGCCCGTCATGTCCATACTAGATGGAGACATTGAAGCAGTGCTTCCCACACAGCCCTGGCAATTAGGCAACATGGAGCCTGATGACTGGGATCTTTAAAATGTCAGCGCAGCTTCCTATTCCAGTGCTCACCCGGCACTCATTAGCAGCACTGAGTTAATGTGTTTGTTGCTGCTGGTGATGATGTGCAGGGACACAAATTCTACCCCCTCGATGTCTGCTGTAATAGGAGAACAAGGAGTGCAAGTTCAAGATTTAGTATCTCATCTCAGGGATCCCACAAGGATGCTCTTCACTGTTTCTGAGTGCTAGAGACATTTCTTGCCTCCTGAATATTAAACAGACACTAACCCTCAGGCTTTTTATAGAAGAGAAAGTCCCATACATTCTGGCTAAAGCTTTAGCAAGCTCTAAACAGTTTCTACAGTAAAATTGCATCTACAATTAATTTTTTCCAGGACTTTTGAACCTGGCAGCACACTAAATATTGCGTGGGCCATAAAGAGAGTTGGGCAGTAGTTGCTGGGCTACCACTCTGCACATCAGAGGCACCTAATACATTAGTTTGTCTACTGGGAGATGTGGGACAAAGGACTGGAATTATATCAAGCCTCTATGTAAAGGCTCCCAGATTTCATCCCTGTTTATAAGTTGACCAACACAGAACACCCAAGAGAAAACAAAATAGTACTGCCACTTCTTTCTAGTGTAAGTAATGAAGGCAGAAAGACCGGGTGCTTTTGGTCCATGAGATGTACAAATAGAACTGAAAGGCAGGTTTCTACTGCAGTCCTTTGTGCAGACACCATGTGGCTTTATGCTCCTGGATGCCTCCAAAACAGATGTCTTGCTCCATGCTGAGTGCTGGAGTACTACATCTAACTTAACAGACAGTACCTGAATGAGGGACTTTAGCATTAGTTCCCATATCTCCCCAAATCAGCCTTTTACTTGGTGTGTATCAAAAAACTCTTGCCCAAGAAAACAGAGCAGTTCTGAATCTCTCTGAGACTCTCCAAAAGAGGTCCACAGCTGCAGCAAGGGAATGCAAAAAGACCCTGTTCAGTTCTCTTCTGCAAGCCTGAAGATCCTATGCTGACAACAAGGTCATCTATCCTAGATCAGGGTTTATTATTTTTGTGAAACTCAGATCACTCAACACCTGGAGGCAATTTCCTAAGCATCTGCACTTTTACAATGTGAAGCCAAGGTGGGATGAAAGGGCAAAACCCAGTCAATTCTCAGAAAATCTGGCACTCCTGGGCTTTTCAAGCTTGCCTTAGCTCAGTAAAGTTGCCATTCGCAGGATATCCATGAAAAGCTTCTGGATTAAGTGAAGCAGGACTGTGGTTGTGATTTTCACTTCATTATATGGAACACACTTATTTTAGAAAATTTCATTCACATTTCATGCTGGCCTTAAAATATTATGTTGTCATAAAAGGCGGATATAACACTGACAAGCTGCTCTCTGAAAATATGATACAAATACATGAGTGAAGTGTAGAGAGACCCATGGTTTGGCCATCACTCACCCCAGGCCAGCTTGTATTCCTGCAATCACAGCCCAGGCACAGTTCAGGAGCTGAACCCCTGCCAGCGGGCATGTGGGATGGGGCCACTCAGTTTTGGGGAGAAGGTTTCTGACCTGTGTGGCCATGAGGAATGCTACAAGTCTAGGCCATGGGGCAGAAAGATTGGCACAGTGGTGCCATCTTAGGATTTATCTTGCCAGGACATGAGAGGAAAGGAGCAAATTAAGCTCTCTGAAGCAATTCAGACATCAGGACTTAGCAGATAAAAGTAATTATAAATTTATTACATTAAGTTTAGGTGTCTACATCTAAATGTCAACACATGAGATAAAGGAGAAATTGTTTTTATCACCTGAGACCTTCTTGGTTCTTTCTCTGGCTTCCAGACAACAGTGCAAACATCTTTGGGACTGTGGGACTGTCAATTCCCACAGCACCTCATATAAGTCTTGTGCATCCCGGGACACATGTCTGGCCAATGGAGCTGAGCCTAAACCCCCTCTTAATACAGAACTGAAACCTACCTCAAACTTCTAAAAGATAATTTTAAAAATTTGTAATAAATGTCATTAATTTAAAAAGACAGACAAATAAAGTAATATATTGGTCTTTTAATTAAGATAATTATAAAGATTGAAATACTACTCTTAGTTGTTTTATTCAAAGCATAGAGAGGTATTATGGATGTCAAAGGCTACCATTGTGTTACCTTTTCATTCTGCAGTTCTAGGTACTGAAATTTTGCCTGCGTGCAATGGCACTGTGTTTTCAGAGAAGGTCATGGGTGGATCACGTCTCTGGATGCAGCAGTGGTATCTAGTGCTTCCTAGTATTTTTATAGAGCATAGAAAGCAAATGTGGGGATAAATTCCCAGGACGAATCTACGCTGCTACTGCCCCCTCTATGACAGTGACAGTGAGTTTCTCAGCCTGGGGCTCTGCAGTGTGAGAACTTCCAACAAAACAAAGGGACAATAGCAAGAACAGAGTGTTTTGGCAAATAAATAAGAGACTTTATTGGGCACATTCAGAGTTGCCAAACTGAGCCTGAACACATGACCCAGCAGCTGTCAGGACATGTCCGTGTCCATGTCCAGTCTTGTGAGGGACATGCTGTCAGGCAGGCCGAGCCTGGATCAGAGAGCTCCACTCTGCTGCTGATGGTCTGCTGTACAATAGGATCACAGAGTATCCCAAGTTGGAAGGGACCCATAGCTGGGTTATAGAACATCTTGAGGTGATGAGAGATCCTGGTAGCATCCCTCACCTCATCCTTGTCATCTCATTATTTGGGTTTTCTCTTCTTACTTCTGTAACACTTTCAGCATGTGCTGCTAAGCTGGGTCCAGGTTTGAACCACATGTCCTTGGAAACTGGAGCAACCCTGTCTCAACCATACTTTCAGAAACTTGGGACACTAAATGACTCCATGCACCTTGGATTAGGCAGTGTTTCACCAGTCACAGCAGCAAGCTTTAACAAAGTGTTTTAAATGAACAGAATTTTATTAGAGGGAAGGGACAGAAGGAAACAGAAGGAAACAGAAGGAAGCAACAGTCAGGGAAATCTGAATTAATATCCAGCCAGCCTCAGGCTTGCCCCTCAGCAGAGTTATAAAGGAATTGGATTGGACTCATCTTTCTGCTTGCAGCTGTGACAGAGCTAAAGGGACAGCACTGCCCTCCTGCCTGGTCCCTTTCACCTTGAAACATGCCTGTGCTCAGGGTGTTTCAGTGGGGTGACTGCTCGGGCCATTTCCTGGGCTCTGAGTATCCCATGGACAATGTTCCCAGCCCTGCTGCTGGTGTCCCCATGGAATCATCAGGCCAGGCAGGTGCTCCCAGTTGCCCCAGACTGGTGCTCAGTAGCCTCCAAGCCACAGATTTTGCCATGGGGTGCTGCGGCTCATGCAGTACCAGCTGTTGTTTACAGCCAGGGACCTGCTCCCCTCTGCAGTCATCACTTGCTTAGGTCATCTCTGGGCCACCCACCCCCAGCTCCCTTGAGAAGCTGGGGATGCCTCTTCTCCAGGCTCCCCAGTGGGGCCGATGAGCTTGCTCCACACTTTTAACACACCCTGGATCATGTTTACAAATCTTCTGGGAGCAGTGGTTGTCTCCTACTATGTGTTTTCACTGTACCAAGGCTAAAAAATGTAAAGTTTCTCGCTATTACTATTGCAAGTGACAAGGATGGTTTCCATGATGCAATAATACATGGCCTGTGAGGGGATTGTAACCCTATTTAATGGCCAGAGGTGATGGGAGTGCAAGCAGGGATGATATCCCTCAGCCCCCTGTTGCCCAAGAAGAGGAATGAATGCTCAGGTACGGGAGGAAGAATGACACAAAAGGAGGTAATGAAAGAAAACACAGAGAACAAGGGGGGAAAAGAGTGGGCAGAACACGTGATATGAAACAGGTCAAAAGAGAAGGATAAGGTAGAGAAACAGCCCATCTGAGACCTGGTGCAGCCATTTCCTACTCAGAATGTTTCATTTTCCCTGAGGATACCCCAGCACTTTTCCTTCTTCCCCTACAAGTCCTCACTACTGGCACACTCTGTGACCCTGGGGCTGCAGGCCAGGACACCTGCCTGGACAGCCCCAATGGCCCCAGTGCTGGTGACATCCACAAGAGCCTGGAATACTTGTTTCCACCTTCAGGATGTTTAGCACCGATATTAGCCTTGAAGGTTCTTATATCAAGAATGAAATGCATTTGGTTTAGGTTTGCCAAGTGCTACTACAATCCATATTTGTATTTCTCCAAAACCTTCCAACCGGGTCCCAGGATATATTGCCCCTCTTATTACGTGTTACAGAAACTCTCCTTTAATGTTGTTTCCCCACCCTGCACACACAGCGAAGTACGGGATCAACTGAGTTCTTCAGAGCACTCAGGTTTTGGAAAAATGGGCTGTGGGAATTGTTTCTTTCAGTGTGCTACCACCCGTGTGGAGCTGGAGTGCGCCATGGGTGGCAGGTGTGAGGGACACGTGTGAGGGACCCATGTGAGGGACATGGTGTGGGAACACAATGTGAGGGACATGTGTGAGGGATACGTGAGGGACATGGTGTGAAGGACATGGTGTGAGGGACGTGATGTGAGGGACACAGTGTGAGGGGCACAGTGCAAAGTTCAGGCTGCTTGGACTCCCTCGGAGCTGCAGCCGGGCTGGAGGCAGCGCTGCTGGCCCAGCCTGAGAGAGGAGACACGGTGCTGTTGGGTTTGATAAGGGCGTGAGAGATGCTGGGCCCAAGCCGGCAGAGCGAACACCCCCGTCCCAGTGCCCCCGAGCCGGGCTGCCTCGCTCCCGAGGAGCTGACTCATGGAGATACACTAATCAAGGGAAACGTGAAATATTTGACATTCCTCGCACCCTCTCACAGAAAATAAAAATAAAAATAAAAATAAAAATGCAGTAATCAAGGGAAATGTAAAATATGTGACATTCCCCGCACCCTTTCGCAGCAAGAAATGCGCTGGGTTTCATGCCCTGCAGGCACCTCACTCCCGAATGTCCGCGTTCCTCGGAGCACGGAAACGACCCGTGGTGTTTCACGAGAGAAGGGAAATGCCTGAGCCGTGCCAAGGACGGTGTGGGATGAGGAGGAGAAGAGCAAACAGCCCTCAGCACCCGGGGCTGGGAGAGGCCATCCTCGTGCTGGCAGCCCCACAGGCATCAGGATGGAGCGACGGTGCCAAGTTTCTGGCAGCCAACAATGAAGAGTTGTGAGATGAAATGGAGACTTTCCATGTGGAAGAGTCCTGATCCACATTAAAAAAAAAAAAAAAAAAAAAAAAAATCAGTCTGCTGCCACATGTCTAGCTTGTCCCCGTTAAAATTTTATGTGATTTTTGAGCAGCCCTCCCCGCGGCTGGGGCAGGCATCAGCCATTTTGTGCTTAAGTACAAATTAAAGGATGTCTTATCTTTGTTTTCCTGTCGTCTGTCCTCTCTGTATCTCTTACAGCTGATCTTTATACATCCTTACTTTACAGGAAAGGGCAAAACACCCAAGAATTCACTTGTATTGCATCGAAGAGAATGTTTTAAAAAACCCCAAACAACAAAATCACAAACCCCCCACCCTGCCTCTGTTCGTCTGTCCTTCCCCGAGGTGGAGATTTTGGGACCTTGCAATACCAATCTGGCAGTATCAATCTCCTGTTTCAATGGAGTGTCTTCATGAAATAAATTTTACTGAAATCTGCTTCTCCATCACCAGAAGAACCACCCTGGATAAATCCCACCTCTCTCCTTTCTGTAAATGGCTGTGATGATCTCACTCACCTGTGCTGGGTCTGTGTGGCTTAAAGTTAGCAACAATTCAGAGAAATAAAATTAGCATTTTCACCATTTCTTTCTCAGATTCTTATTTCCTGATTTCTCTTTCTTACTTATATAGGAGGAAAGAAACTGAGAGCCTTTCTGCCTGTGAAACAATTAATTCCTCTTTTTAATTAAGAGAGTGTTTTGCCATAAATGTGGTTTAGCTTCTACCCAGGTTGTCTTCTGCTTCTCCCACTGCTTCTCAAAACCTCTAAAATATATAATTTGTTATTGCTTCATGGGCTCATTGACTCCCACATTATGCTGGCATATGCTCCCACAGGAATACTTATTAAGCTTTTTAAAAATTAAAGGGGCTTTAAGCAATCCTTCTCCCTGCCAGTCCTGATTGCATTGCTGAGGACAGACAGGGCTGAGGCTGCCTGTCTTCCCCCTTCCCATGGCGTCTAGGTGGTTTGAATCCCTGCCTCACTTAACAAGGCTGGTTTTTTGGACCAATTTCTTCATTTATCACGCCTGCAACAGCTGTTTACATTGTTGAAATGTGAAAGGAAATCACCCCACAAGTACCCCAGCAGCTAGAGAGGGTAAAACATTTCCTGCAGAAACCTTCTCTATCTGAAAATTTTGGTTAGTATGAACCAAAATGATTTTTTAGACTATGTGTATCTGCTTTGGAGGTGGGGGAAAGAGGAGTGATTTTTAGCTTAACACAGTAGAAAATTATTGCGAAAAGGTTACTAAGAGATCTTTGCCTAGACCTTTGCCTAGCCCAGAATTCAAATGTTCTCTCTACAAATAGCTGGACATGAGAACAGGGACTTGACTTTTCCTCTACAATCTATATCTGAGTATGAAAACAACATTTCCTGTTTAGGCAGAGATTGAATAAACAGCAGAGAAATTTTGCCTTAAGTTGAACGAAGAAACAGAAGTTTGGGGTTTCTGGAGATGAGAAATACTTTTGTTAACATCTAAGATATTTTTGATCTAAACCAACATGTCGCTTAGGGGAGATAGAACTTTAGCATTCTAAAGCTTTTTTAGAATAATTTTAAAATTCAAGATGGCTTTCTGCAGTGAAAAGTAAAAGCTTTGGTTTAACAAAAGCCAGGAAGGGATACCAAAGTAATTTTTTCAAAAAATATGCCTCCATTTTGAGGGTCAATATTTTTGGCCGAAGTTAACCCAGATTTATAAGTAGATTTGTTCTTTCTAAAGGTGTTTTGATTTTGGTGGGAGTTTTTTGTTTGTTTTGGGTTTTGGTGGGTTTTCTTTTTTTTTTTTTTAGGAAAAAACATACTGTTTGTAAAACTAGCTTTAGAAAGTTTCCGTGTCCTCTCACCACATCTGGAATATGGATAGTGACCATTTAGTTATACTGAAGTAGGTAAGAGGCTTCTCCCTCACTCCTATTATTTTTCCATCTCTAAAAATAGTGGTTTCCTCCTGTGGTGAAACAAGTAATCAGTTTTCTAGTTGGATTTCTTGCCAGGCTGTGACCTGTCTCCCAGGGGGATGAACTCCACTGCAAACCTTCTTTCTCATTTAATGCCTGGCCAAGGCATAGGAGCAGTTTTGAACAGGAAGACTGTCAGCAAACCCCTGTGCACTTTTCTCTGGCATTTCACCAGGCTGCAGATAGAGAAAGAGGTGGCAGAGGAATTATCTCAGGCAGTGGCACCGTCTCTTGACAACTAATTCCTGAGGGAAGCAAGAAAAAATTGTCCTCCAGGTTTGAGGCTCTTCTTCTGTCCAAGGAAGAGAACAAAACACTAATGCGTTACTTTCAGGGAGCTACCTGTAGGCAAAAACATGTGTAACTTCTTGAGCTGGATATCAGTTGCACTATTATGAGTAATATCAGCAGGATTATGGCGATCTTGCCACTCCTGCAGAGTCAGAGGATGGCAAACTGAAATCACTGCCTTGATCTGCTCTGCCTGTTTGCTCTTGTTAAAAGGTTAGGGACTGGTTTTCAGGTGGGACAGGTTTTTGAGGGCTCATTGTCAACAGCTGTAAGTGCTTTCAGCACAGTTCACACCCAAAGGCAGGTCAGCGAGCATTATTTTTTCTTCCCTTGGAAATGTACTGAGCAACACCAGAGATGCAATTTTATGTAATGCAGTGGTGTGGTATGGCAGTCTGCAGGCAATTTAGGGGCCTTGGGATCTAGACCAGCATGAAGAGGCAACGATACTTCAATAAATGCTCACTCCTGCCTCTACAGTATCATCAAAACAAAAAGTTTTACATGACCTCAGCTTCAGGCATGCTGGTTTTCAATGGCAGCGTGGTGCACATGGGAACTCCAGTTTCACAGCCAAAATGTGCCACAAATTAATACCAAAAAGTTTTGGCTTCCCCTATATTTGTAGGACCAAAATCGTGCCATGCATATGATTATATCCTTAGATTTTATGACAGTTTCCTTCTGTGGGCAGAAACCTTAGAGCCCCTCAGATTAATATAATTAAATCAAAGTAAATACCAAGGAATAAGGGCTGCAATGTAAACTGCCTAAACCCTGACTCCTCAGTGGATACCTTGCTTTCATAAGAACCACCAAGTCAGAGTATGACCCTGAGTGCCCAGCCATTGCCTCTAGGCTGTCCCGGGGAAAGCAAAGGCTCATCTTGCCACCTGCTAATTCCCAAAGTAGTGAAATACAACATCTGAAAGGGGAGGACTGAGCTTTACATCACCTGGTAATTCAATAGCTCTTTCATTCAAATAAGATTTACAAAGACATTATGCAATTTTGCAGCACATACTCATCAGGGTTGCGTAATGAATATCTAACCTGCAGCCTGCCAGCCTTAATTGGATGTAGATCATCTCACGACCGTGGTCGAGAAGCAAACAGGGGCTGTGCACCAACTGAGCTTGTAAAAATGTGTTGAAGTTTCTGGCTCAGTCATTGTCTTATATAAAAGAGAAATGCTACAGAATTGTGAAATCTTGTGAGTTATGCAAGGAGGGAGTTTAATTACTACTGTTGAATTTGTACACTTTTTGCACTGCCAGTGGCTTTTAATTACTCATTACATTTTGAGCACTTGACAATTAGAAATAAGAACTGCAGGCAAATTTGTCGTTGATACTGCTTTTAGAGTAATGGAAAGTTAAGCCTATCCATATAGCTTATTTTACTGAGATATTTTAATTCATGCATGATATAATGAAAAAGAAAAGCTAATAAAAATCTTACTCACTAATTTCTCCCCAAGAACTTGTCAAATAGATTAAACATTTCTCATTAGCAGTGTTTTAACTTCTACTAAAAAGGTTTTCCCTCCTTGAAAAGCTCCAAAAGCAATTTTATGTTACCAAAAAAACATTTCTGGAAGGTATAACACACACGCGTCTTCTTTCTGGCCTACAGTTTACTGGGCATATTGACATAGTTTCTTGAAAACGAAAGGTGCAAAAACAGTAAAAGTACAATATTTATTGCTAAATGTATGAAAATCTAATAATAAAAACTTGACACAATTAATTGGAAGAAAAAACTATTTATTTCTCATTTAAAAATTGTAAATGTATCATCAGGAAGGAAAACCAGAAACTTAAGTATGCCTCATAATCTTCGAAAGGTTTTGAGTGCTAATGGAGTGAAAGACAGAATGCTTTGATTTTTTTTTTTTTTTTAACATGGACATCTGCAATTATTCTTATAGAAAATACCAGAAAAAAAACCAAATAAAAATGCATTTGATAATGATTCATACTTGCACTTGTAAACATGGCATAAGCACTCAACGTAAGGAAGTGAGTGTTAGTTCTGCAGAGTTACAGGAAGAAACATAACGTACACTAGGCCAGAAAAAATATAATTATTTCAAATAATGCTGACCTCCGTCTCCGTTATCCCTTAGCATAGTCCCCATGCCCATGGCAGTGACTTAATATAACTGAATTCTCAGTTACTTTTCTGTTGCCACTACTGGGTTTAATTTACTTATTTGGTTTATTAAGTAGTTAACGACTTGTGTGAATTCAAGTGTCTGATTATCAATACCACTATTGCTCAATACTCAGGATTGAGTCTCCATTGATTTTATTAACCAGCAAGAAGTACAGAGCCTAAACTGTGGTAATGGCGGGGGGAAAGTATCACACTGGTATCCCTGTATTCTTATAGTTATCACTTTCCACTTATTCTGTGCTCTGCTCATCCTCAGGCTTGCAGCAATTCATTCTGGTGGCTGATCGCAGTAATTTGTGTTTTTTTGTTTCTCATGTAGCAGAGTGATGGCACATATAAACAAAGCATTGAGTATTTTGACTTCTCCTCTGACATTTTTATAGCATAAGCACAACAATAATAAACCTTTGCCACTATTTATTTTTTGCCATCCAAAAGCCCTGGCCAAGCTCAGGAGATGAATGTAACTTATTTCTGCACAAAAGTGATGATTAGATTTTTGCCCTAAAGGTTCAAGGTGGCTATAAAAATAATTGAGTCACTACCCATGGAAGTATTTAAGAGAAAGACATGCAGATGTTGCTCTCAGGGATGTGGCTTAGTGGGTGACAGCAGTGCTGGATTTGGGGTGGACTCTATGATCTTAGAGGTCTTTTCTACCCTAAAGGATTCTATGATTCTGTGAATTAGCATAATTTCATGGTTTATTCCCACAGTCAGGTTTTCCTGGTAGCCAGAAGGAGATGGCAGGACGTGGAGAGTGTTTTGGGGCTGGATGTGCACAAGTGCTGCACAGGACAGCCTGGTGACCCAGGCCAACATCCCGACAGGTACTGGTGCCTGTGCCTGGACCTGGGCCCTGCAAGCCTGGAGTTTGCTGGTGCCAACACACCCAACAAGGCAAGACTTCCTGCTCCAGGCACCTACCTGGGGTAGTTACAAAACAAGCCCCAAATTACACGAAGCTCACACAGCCCACCAGCAGATATCTATTTTGCCTTGCCACTCTCAGGCAAAGTTTTCAGCTGGGAGGTGAAGAGTTTGATGCTAAGCACTGAAGCCAAAAACCCCAAAGGCTAAGAAGCAGTGAGAGGCAGTGGTGCAGAGCTGCGGATTCGGGCAGCCTGCGGTGCCCCTGGCTCACCTGCCCCTGTTTTGGGCTACACAGTTTGGGTGACTCAGCCAGGGAGAAGGAGCCCCTGGAGGGGTTGGAAATAAAAGTGTTTGGAAGAGGAAATTGAAGGAAGAAGAGTATTTTCTGTAGGGGAGTAGAGTGGTGCTTGGTGGAAATCCAACATAAACCTTGCACAAGCCTGACTGCTGTGATCCCCACAACTGTCTTCTCATTCCTTGAGTAATTGAGGCTTCAGCTCAGCAAAGCATTAAAGCTCAGGCTTCATTTTAGGCTGTCAGTAAGTGCTTTGCTGAACAGGGGCTTAAAGTATCAAGCTCCTTGCATGAGATTTATCCCACCTAATTTTAGACATTTGCAGCACAGATATCTACAACAGAGTAAGTGGCCCCAGGCTTTCCCCACTATGAATGAGGACAAATAAGCATCTCTGGGGTACTGTTCATTAGGCTTACTCTACCCTAGAACAAGAAATAGCACTCATAGAAGTATTTGCAATCAGAGCTCAAAATAGCTAAATCAGATGCAAACAATACAATCTGTGTACCTACATTCACGCACCTGAACCACAACAGTCTCTGATGACAGATGAGTAGGAAAAACCCATACCAATCAGGAGAAATCAGGAAAATGCAAACTGAATTTTAACAGAGAACGGAAGCTGAAAATTATTTTCACCCTGAGCAAGTTACACTGGGAATTGTTTTTAAGACAAACAGAGGAAGAACAGAATAGGCCATTGTTATTCCCTTGTTTAAGGCATTATTTCTTTCATACTTGCATTGTCTGAGATTGCTCCCCTGCCTCCATCAGTTACTGGGGGCTCCTGTTCACCCACCTAACTTTTAGAAAGCTGTAGTTAGGTGAGGTTAATCTCCACTTGTGTCAGGCAGATATTTTTGAAGGAGGAATCTCAAATATTTGAGATATTTTTGCAAAGTTACTTGATTTAGAATTCATGTTTCTCTGAACATTGAAAACCACCACTTTCCCTGCATAAGCAACTGCAATGTAAACTTCTGGGAATCACTGCAAACATGGGAATGCCTGGAATCCCTCTGGGAAATAACTGCAAAACCTTTAATCCCTGTTATCTCTGAGAGCACATATTTTTGTTTGCTTGATTAGCAGTGGGAGAGGATGAGCGATTGGTGGGTTGGGCAGTAAAGCCTTGTGCTGTTTCTCTGCTGCTGCCTCAGGCTGCCTTGGGGAAGATGCCGATTCCTGGGCAAACACCCCTGAGCAGAGGAGCAGCAGCTGTGCTTGGTGTGATGTGGTGGGAAGCAGGGAATGTGTGGCAAATACAAAAACAGCAGCAACAACTGCAGCTGTTGAAAGTACCACACAGTGACCTGGTAGCCTACAGTACCGGTAGACTTGGTGCTTAATCACAGAATCACAGAACCACGGAATCACAGAAACACAGAATGGCTTGGAGTTCCAACCCTCTGCCATGATCAGGGCCACCTTCCACTATGGCAGGTTGCTCAACACCGCATCCAACCTGGCCTTGAATACTTCCAGGGATGAGGCATCCACAGCTTCTCTGGGCAACCTGTTCCATTCTCTTACCACCCCCACAGTAAATAATTTCTTTGTAATATCTAATTAGGAAGAATATGTAATTAATGTGGTCTGACTCCTCTGGCAGGAGTTTGGGATGCCCATTTAAGCACTGAATTGAGCCAGTAGGAGTAAAATTGCTTGACGTTTCCTTCTGTGAACAGTGGGGACAGGCAGCTCCAGAAAATAATTCATCCTATCCCAAGGAAAAAAATTTAAAATTTGTGGATTGAATCTCTCTCTGAATACAACAGTCTCTCTTTCTAACTGTAGGAAAGTCATAAAATACTTAACAGTGGTGGATAGTTGGCTCCATAAACATTGCTAATACAAACACTGCTAATATAGAATCTTACCACTGGAAAATTCTTTTATTCTACACTTTAATATCTACTAAAATGAGGACCATTCTGAGATTGCTGCTTCCATGTTCTCTCACAGGGCAGCTGATAACAGAGCTCTGGGCTCTGTGAAGCCTGCAGAGGGAAAATTCATGTACAGGACTACATGACATCTTTCTATTTTGACATCCAGAACTTTCTGACTAATGTGAAAGGTTCTACCACAAGCCTGGGAGCTACGTGGGGACCAGATCTAGTAAAGAGTGTCTTTTACTTGGGGATAGATTCTGTCTGGGTGTTTTGTGGGACCCAAAGAGGAGGAAATGATTCACTGACAAAGGGGGGAACAGATGCCTTGACTCACAGTTTCCTGCTCTAACCACTAGACAATTCCTCTAGCAATTCTTTAGTGCATCAAAAGGATGGAATAGTTTCTTAATTCCTTAAATATCATTACATGGTTTTCCAGTGTTATACATCCAGGCTGACCATATTGCCTACTGGAGGAAGATCTCTAGGTTTTATTCTGTAAGTTTGTAGAAAAAGTGCCAAACTAAGTGTATTTGCCTGTCCAAAGGCTAATTGCTGATGGAACCAAAGTGCCAGGTCTGCTGTACTGATTTCCTCATATGTGGAGGGCTGGGGACTATGGGCTTGATTTACTCATATCTCACTTAGCTGATGAAATTCCAAACATAACTGAAGATATTTTTTGTGCCTAATTCAGTAAGATTCTGGATGATGGTCAAGAAACACAAAAGGATTATATCCACATAAATGCAAATTTAAGACATTAGTGTTCAATTAAATCATTCTAGGATTTCAATTTCTTTCCACTAAATAGAATTTCTTTGTATCCATGACCACTTTAAATGGTTTCTAGATCATACAAGGATGATCAAAAGACTGATTTATCAGGCATGGATGCAAAAAGCTTGTACTTACACTTAAGATGTCAGCTGCACTTGGGAATCTTAAACAAAACTCTATTGCTATCAGATTGTCTCATATATGCAGTTTCTTTTATGATTATTTTTCCTAAAGAGAAATATTTTCAAAACCAGTATGGTTAGGCTGATAAATCCACAGGATCCCCTTGAATGAACGCTCAGCTTCACCACCCAGGCAGTATTCCCCCTTGCAGCCTGATTTTTGTTTTAGGACTCTGCCATCTGCTGTTGAAATTGCAGATTTCCCTGAGTCAACGCAGTCTTGAGGTAGTCAGCTCCGACGGCCTGGCCACACATGACGGTGATTTGTCCCCAGGTGAGGGACATGTTGTAGAGTGACTGCCATCCCTGTCAGAGGCTTCAGCCTTCCCAGGATCATTTATTTCACTTCTTTGAAGGGCTTTGCTTTGGCGCAGACGTGTAAGGGCTTCCATTTTCCCCTCCTGTTCAGAAGCATCAAAGGTGGTATGACACACCTGGGGTGCACAGTCATATCATGCAATATTAAATTTTAGCAGAAAATAGAACCTCCTTCTGTTCTTCGGTTCCATGAACAGAGAAGGTGCACAGGCAACTAAGGAATGGCCAATTTCACCTTCCCAGTCTTACACTTTAGTTCCCATTGTTTATATGCTTGTGGGACCACAGAGCTATTAAAAACTAGACTGAACAATAGAGATATTATTCTGCTACTGAAACTGGATTACACTCTTAACCACAAGCATCTCCTATGTGCCAACATGAAAGCCATACCGCTTTGGGAATACTGAAAATGACTGTGCACTGGGTACTCAGATTCCTCATAAGGGTAACCCACATCCTCTGCAGAAGCATTTCTGAGCTCAAAGGTCTACCAGGAAATACTGGCAGGGAAATATACCCAAATGTATTTTCAATTTTAACATTTCAACATGGGGCATCTTCTGGCAGTCACTGCAGAATGGGCAAACTGCACTCCATGCCTGTCTATGGCAGCTCAAAAAATGAGGCAGCTGGTATATGGATGAGCTCTCCAAGGGAACAATACCATATTTTAAGAGACACAACTGACCTGGAACTTTTTAATTCCACTCCTGTTTCCTGTTATAACTACATCTAACTGCCTTACATCACCAACATGCCTACTTACTAACACAATTAGAAAAGGAAATGTCTTACATTTTAGACACAGAATTATGTGAGCAGTTAGTTAATAGGATTTTGTAACTGAGAGCTATAGGACCTGGCACCTTTGGCACCTGTCTGAGGGGGATGTATATGCTATGGGATCAAACTGAGAATGGTCAGCATACCACACAATAAGCTGTTTAAACAAGCTCATGAGAAATACCAAGGCATACACCTTAAACCCTGCTCTGCTTCAGGATTGAGGCAGTTTTAAAGGCCTGTTTTTCTCTCAACAGCATGAAGAACTCCCAGATCAGCAAGCATCATTAATACTCACTGCTGGCATGACACCACAGCTCCTCCTCCAAGTACCTGTCCCCAAGGCTTTAGGCGTCCATCCTGCCATTAACAGCTCCTACACCAAAATGTCACCCCCTGGGTGCCAGCCCAGCCCACTGGCCACCCCAGCTGACCCTGCTGGCCACACTAACCCATGGCTCACGGAACCTGCCCCAGTGCTACTCACCAGCACAGGATAATCTGAAGTTAAAACTGAGGCTCATAGGGAGAGCAAGGGGTGGTGTTTCCTTGTGTAGACTGTGGGCTGGTTGGGTTTGGGGAGTGCTGATCTGAGAATACAAGCAGGTAAAGGATATGAAAGCAAAGCCATTAGCTCCTGAGCTGAAATGACTTGGCCAGTGTCACCCAGCAGAGCTGGGAAATGAACATGGCCCCCAAAGGTCATGTAAACCATGGTTTGTTTTCTAGCTGAGAATAAAATAGAAAATATCAGGAACACAAGTAAAAAAATCCCTTTTGCAAGCTGAGAATGTGGCTAATATTGGTGTTCCTCCTCTGCTTCATTTAATCATCTTGGAATTTGTTTATAACGGCAAATGATTCAATTTCAGACAGAAACATGATGAAGTGTCAGCAGAGACCCTTGACATAATGATGGCCAGCATTTCCTTCCAGGATCTGAGTTTTTCCCACAGGACATACCATCCACACCAAGCCCTTTTTCAATGGGAGCTGCCTTCCCCCAATACTGCCTGCAGCCTGAGCTAATTAGAGAAGAGCTGTAAAGAGGTCAAGATGCTGAAGACCTTTCCCAGTTTTCCTGGCTTCAGGAGGTTTCAGAGCAAGCCTTGGACCAGAAGCAGGACTACAAATGAAACAGGAGGGCTGAAAGCAGGAGGCAAAAGTGGCTGTGAGTTTTTGACCAAGAAGGCTTCAGTGAGAGCAAGACATGAAACGAAGTGAGCTCCTCCTGGAGGGAGGCCTTGGGATCCAGGCATCACTGGACAGACCTGGATGGCTGATGACAGACTGGCAGATGGAGCTGGGCATGGAGCCACCTGCTCCTGCCTCAGCTGCCATCTCCTGCCTGTCCCGAGGCCAGCACAGCTCTGCCCAGCAGCAGCACAGCTCAGATAAAGAAATGGAGCCTTGGTATGACTGCCTACATTTTCCAGCCTGGATTGTCTCCTGAGAGACTTTGCTTCCCACATTCCCGAGGTAGATTTAAAAATAGGACTTCCTCTGATCCATGCCAGGTAAACAGATCTTATTTTCCTGGTTTGCATGTTTGAATAGCATGTGTTGCACGGTATTTAATGACCACAGTAAGCTGCAGGCAGCACAGTTTTGGAGGCTGAGAAAAGACACATCTCATCTCTGGAGATGCCTCATACAGTGAATTTAGGCTCAATATCCTAAATTTAGAACAATCTTACATGAAAGGAACCTGAATTGTAGGGAACCGCTGAAGGACTTGAACTTGGCTTAAACATACACTCCTACAGACACTCAGAAAATTGCAAGGTACTCCCTTCTGAAAAACAGTTACCAAATATGCAGGCTTCCCTTCTGAAATGCTGCATTATTTGGGAAGAAATGTAGAAGAATGAAAGTAACCCTGTGCTTAGGAATTTCCAGTAGCACTGCTGCAACAACATGTTGCTGTATGGTGCGGCTGACAGGCTGGTGGGATGGCTCTGAGTGCTAAATTATGCCATGTTTTGAGAGATACAGCCCCAGAAATGAAATGTTATCAGTCTAAGTTACAATATAGTTGCCATGGCAATTATAAAATGGGAAACCATTGATGTGATTTATTTCATTGTCGCACACTTTATGGTGAAATCTTGGCCCCCTGGGTTGTGGAAGGTGACAATAAATGTAGGGTTTATCCCAAATGGCTGAGGGGTTTTTGTGTAGGCTGAGCAGAAGAGCAATGACCCTAACAAATCCTGACTGTCTGGGTCCTTGGGGCACAACTCAGGGACACAGTCTTGGGGTCCAGACAAAATGGTAGTTTGAAAAACCTTAGGACTTAATTGCTAATAGAGTTTTTTTTTTTGCTAAAAAGTCAGATCCAGAATCTTCTTTGTCATTACTGTGGCCCTTTGTCCTGGCTGCTCATGGCACAGAGCCCTTATTAGAGCAAACCTATGTGCACTCAATCCCCAGGCAACAGCCAGCCATGGACAAGACAGCCCTTTGCTGTGACCCCTCCTTTGGAGGAACCAGGGTCACATTTTATTTAATTGAAATTAGTAAACTGGCTAGAAAGCAGAAAAAAAAAGGAGCAGCCAGCTCCACTGGTGCCCCTCATATGCTGATGAGGAAAAGAGAGCTAAAATGATCCCACACCATGTGTCTAGGATCAAGTGAACAGGTTACAAAGGCTGAATGTTACCTCTCCATAAAACAACGGAGAAAAAGGATGTTGAGGGAATGTGGAAATATGAGACTCTAAAACCAGCATGAGACCTGCTGGAAATGCCTTTTGGTGAGAAATAGAGTTTTAATATATTTTATTTATCAGAAGTGAGTCTAAGAGGTAACGTACACGTGACACAAGCACTTTCTCAGGAGGAACATGAGAATGATATCGCTGTCAAAGCAAGTCACAGAAATCAGTGGTAGGAAACCAGAGCTAGATAACATTAAATTATCAACAAGATGTAGGGTTTTTTCATGTGGAGGATGACTAAACATGAGAAGAAACCATGGAGGATGTGGTGGATGTGGTACATTTTTCAGACCTCCACATCTCCAGATCAAAGTAGAAGATCCTCTTCAGATTCAAAGCTCGTCTGAGCACATCTAGGGACAGCCATGCCTTTGATATCCAGATGGCATGAGAATGTGAAACTGCCTGAACACTGCAGTGTAGCCACACTTTTACCAGTGGATGTGTATTTAGATATTTTTGACACTAAAGCCTCCCTGAGGGTAGTGATGCCTTCCCTCCAGTGTGTCAGACGCATCTCTCTGAATGCTGGTTTTGATAGCAATAAACTGTGTGTCATCACTCATTACTCTGTGCTCACTCTGTCGTGTGCCAGTTTGAAATAAAGCAAGGAGAGACATCTTAATTTTAGGAGACTTCTCTGTAGACATCATGATCCTGTAAAATTCGACACGTGCTGCTGGTTGCTGATGAAGGGACCTAGGAAGTCTTTAAAGAATGAGTTTGAAGTGTTTGTCAAAAGAAAGAGCAAATTACCAGCTGGTTTCCCAGACAGCTGGATGTGGGACACAGGCTGAAAAGCACTGAGAATAAATATGCATGGAAAGAACATAATAAAGCCCTGTCTTTTGCTGCTAAACAAATACATTTATTACTTGTATAAAATATTAATAATAGTATGTTATAGATTACATTCAGCTTTTTGCTGTTGTTGTTTTTTTTTTTTTTTGTAGAGGAGAAGGGAATGAATTTTCCTGTCAGACTCCCAAATCACCACTGAGGAGTTGTGCAGAAAACCTACCAATCCTACTATATATTCATGCAGCTCTGCACAGGCATCCACCGAGGGGAAGTGTGCTAAGGGTGCGCTAAGGGTGCGAGTGACCTGGGGCACTTAGCAGCTTCTCTCTGAATTGTTTGACAGGGATGCAAACCTCTTCACCTCCAGCAAAGCCAGTTATGCATACTTTTATGTCTACTTCTGCTTTGCTCTCTAGGCCTTTGATTGTATCTTTAAACCAGCAGTGTTTACGGTTCTCAAGATGATTGTGTTCTGCTAAACAAGTTCCTTTGTCCCACAGCGTGGCTGACAAATCTACTAGTGAAACAATTTTACTATTCAGCAACTTCAGTTCTGCCTCCAACTTTTTCTCTGCCGCCTTTGAACTGCCACTGCTGCATTGATGCCTGCTATGGCTCTGCCTGCCATGCATGTCATTGCTATAGCCCATTAAAAGCAGTTGCAGCCGTGCTTACCACTGGCTTCCTCCTTCCTTTGAAGCCGCTTTCTTTGACTGGTCTTAATTAATGCATAAGCTGGGAAAGTGCCTTCTTTTCTCCTTTCAAGATGTTTTTTGTTTCTTTGTTTTAGTTTCATGTCTTCGGCTGAATAGATGTTTCCAGTATGTTCTTTATGAAAATGAAAGGGAAATTGAAGCTTACACAACTTTTTTATTGGTGAATGGAACCCAGGCCATGGTCTTTCTTTGACTGTGTTACCATTGCAGGCTTTTTTGACCCAATTTCTTCCCTCTATTCAGGAAAGCCAAGTAACATGATTAAAGTCTTCTTCCAACTCAAAGACTTTGACAGCAAACAAAGATGGATCACTTACCAACTGAATGAATCATGTACAGGAAACCAAGGCAAGTGTTAAACATATTTACTAGGGGAATCAGTTAAGAATGGTATGCTGAAGATCTGCAATTAATTAACAGCAGTTCCCTGAACTGAAACAAGAGATTGAAAAGCTATTAGATAATTAGTAAAATTCTATAAAGCTGCATTCCTCAAAGCAGCCACAGATGCCAAAAGGAAATGCAGGACTGCTAGGCCAGACACCAACTTGTCAAGGAATTAATCATCTTCTTTAATAGCCAATACCTGCCCACGTGGGCAGCCGTGCAAAAGAGCTGAATAGTCTGAACAGATGGAGCACTCCTCTCTCATTACTGGTTATTGTCACGCTGCTGCCAGCCGTGCAGCTTCCACCTTCCTCAGTTTCCTCACGGACGGGCTAAGCAAGCTCATCAGCTCTAGGCATTTCCGTGGAAAGCCACTGCTGCATCAGGGCGTCAGACAGGAGGAAAAACGGGAGAAGTTTGCAAATTACACAAATATGTGATGAATACATGTCCTGCACGTCAGCAGATGAACCTCAGGACTTGGTGCAAATGTCCTGTTCAAGCCTGTAAACAGGCAGGTCGTGAGGCCATCTCAGCCTGTAAATGAGCTTCATTACGGCAGAGCAACAGGGTCCCAGCCCATGGCAGGGCCGTGCAGCAGGAGCCTTGCTGGGGGGGACATCCTCGCTCAGCGTTTCATCACCCACAAATGCCTGAAACAAAGACCTGTGCTTTGATCTCAGCCACGGTCCAAACATCCTCCTGCCCAGGTCTGCACCGTGCTCCCCCAGAATCTTTCACAGCTGTGGGCTCAGACCACAGAGACTGCTCCATGTCACCTAAATGGGTGCAAACCCCCACTGTTTCCCATCCAGTCACCCCAGATCCCCAAGGCTCCGAGAGGGGAGAGCAAAGCCTTGTGATCCTACAAGAAGGATCTGTTCAAACAACCTGGTCAGCACCAATGCTTCCTCCGAGGGAAGGCACAGCTGAATCTCTGCCCTTACTCATGGAGTTCTGAGCAGCTGCTTAGAAACAAAACTCGCCTGCCTTCTTTCAGATGAAGCTTTCTGAACCCCTTAAGGTTAAGGGAACCTGATTAAAGAGGTCTCCTCGCTGCCTCTCAAAATGTGGTTTTGATGGGACCTCAAAAGATGGTTTTGCTGGGGCAGTTTAAAAGCTTCCTCTCTATACCCCTGACTTGTTTGAAATCTCTAATTTTTCTATCATGTCTGTTGCTGTTAATTAAACAGGAGCAGTGTCAGGGTAGGCATTTTTCTTGGCTTTTTTTGGGAGAATCCTTACATCTACTGTTAATACATCAGGTCAGAACCTTCTAATTTCTGTGAAATGTTATTAAAACAATCATTTCATTCCTCCATTTTTAAAAAAAAATCATTTTTAATGATTCAATAGAAAATGAAAATAAAAATGATGCTTTAATTTCAGCTAGAAAACTCTGCTTTGCCTTTAGCATGAAAACTACACAAACCAAGATTTTTGCCTTTTTTTTCTTAGTTGCTATATGATTTTTTCAAAATTGAACAGCTTTCCTGAAACATTTAAACATTAATAAGACTGGATTTTTCTCCAGTAAACTTCCCGAAGCCCACCTTCATAATTTCAGCAGCCTGAATGACAAACTCTGCAGAGAAGCAGACAGGTTTGACCAGAACCCCTCAGGCATTAGTATCTGCAATATTTTGTCAATGAAAAGCCACCACGTTTTGATCTACAACAGATAGGTGGTTCCAGCTCCTAATTATTGGACTTTCTGTCCAGTTATGAAGGGAGAACAACTCTCCATCTGACATTTGCAATTAGCTCATGTCACACATAAATGGAAAAATATCTCCTCACGTTTGCAATAAAATTTCAGACTTTCCGTATAACATGACACGATAATAATTTGTGCTATTTTCATGGAGCAATAGTGTAAGAGATACGCTGCCAAATGAGCCTGTAATAATACTAGGAAAAAAGAGGTCTAATATGATGATGCTTATCTTTTTAAATAAATGCCATTAGAGGCCAGCCACAGTAATTGCCTCTATTGAAGAAAAAAAGAAATAGAAAGGAATGGTGCAAAGCAGTAATCTCATACTCAATTAAGCAATGCTGACTCCTGAAATGTCTTTCAGCTTGTGTTTCTCCAGGAAAAGAAAAACAAACTCATTTAGATGAGCTGAAAGTAGTGAATTTATGTATGAGCTGAGGTATAGATTTTATGCATTTTAACAGCTCAAACCTGAAGAGATGCATCTTCGTTTTACAAACAGAAATAAAGAAGGGTAAAAAATAAAAATCAAGACAAGGAAAAAAAAAAAGACAAATACCTGAACTAACCATATAAATGCCAGTTTTAACTATGGAGGAAGTCCCTGGTCTCTAAAATTTGCACAAATTTGCACATGACAACTCAGTTATCAGCTCAGGGCTCCAGATGGGTGCAAGATAGACATATTCTCATAAAACATCAGTAGCGGGCCAAGGAACAGAAACACTCAAATTCCTGAGGTTTTAGACCACAAGAGTATTCAGTGCTGAATTTTAGCAGATAGGCAGTATGAGATACAGAGAGAAAATTGTGTGATCAATGTTTAAGCAGAAGCTTCCTATCCAAACAACAGTATTTGAAGCATCATCATATCCCTACAGCTCTCTCCTATGTATTAAGCATTTCCCCCTCCCTTCCAAAACCTTTTTCTCCCCATAGGACCACTCTGCACATCATTTTATCCACAATTCTCCTGTATTTTGTCTGGAAATTTCTGGAGTGCTATAAGCACCTTATTGTGCTTTCATAACCTAGACTTGTAAGGATTAATTGTAATTAGACCCAAGACATGGGAATAATAAATCTCTCATCCCTGAAGAGTTGGTAATCCAACAGAAGGATGGATAATGGGCCTTCCCCATTGCTATCTTTTCAGTGGGTTTGAGTCTGAGCTCCAGCACTTGCATCCACACTCAAGAGAGAGCAGTCCCTGCTGGGTGTGAAATAAAGCCATGACAGATAAAAGTCATCCCCTTACAGCATTTTCTCTGTGCTGGCTTTACTACAAACATGATTTTCTTAATGCTGTTTTAGTTTAAAAAGCTTTATTTACTTTTTTTTTTTTTTCATAGTTATGGCCCCTGGTAAGTCCCAATGTGTTTGTGCCAGGTGCAAGACACAATCATGCTCAGAGAACAAGCAGCTCACTCCTTCACTGCTATTCAATATTTATTTATTGCTCAGAGGTTGTCCCCCTAGACTGACCAAGGCAAAACTCAGCTTTCCACTTGAAAAGAAACTCGGTGACTTTGAAAAAAAGACTTTCAGAGAGCATCATCTGCACTTATGCATCAGGTGGCTGGAGAAATTTTCCATCCTGCACGGCCAAGAGGTCTGTGGTTGGAGGCGCTCTGCTCTGCGTGCTGCTGGCGGCGGTAAGATGCTGTTCTGGCGGCTCAGCCGAGATGAGAGCGCATCTCGCGCTGCGGTACACGGCAGTGCTTGTCACCATCACAGCGACGCTGCTCCATAGCGACATGCTCGTAGCGCTGCCTGACAACAGAAGTACGTCCCTAAAGACTGTTCTGTCTAGACTGGGGAATTTTGCAGAAAAGCATCACTTGTGAGCATCCCTGCTCACCCCAACCCTCGGCCAAACATCTGCTCTCAAACAAACGCAGCTCCGCTGCTTCGAATCGCATCGCCTTCACCTTTCACCGCGCACCACTCTCACCTTTCTCGCAGGGAAGACCCATTCCGCGCATTAACCCCTTCCTCCCCCCGCCCCAGGGCTCGGCCGCGCCCGGGG